>JBBBDQ010000635.1:3302500-3340000 GCA_037127315.1 Ascarosepion bandense
ATCAGGAAGAGACAACTGAAGTTCCTGGGACATGCAATGAGGAAGGAGAGCCTGGAGAACCTGATACTGACTGGTCAGATAGAAGGAAGGAGAGACAGAGGAAGGCAGCGGATAACATATCTGCAGAGTCTGATCAGGTGGATGACGGAACGGGGGTTGCCAGGAGCAACAGGAGCAAACATACTAAGAGCCACAAGGGATAGGGAGATCGCCTACGTCCTGAAGGGACAGGGCACATAGAAGAAGAAGAAGATACACAAAAACTGGGTAAGGGACTTTGTTTCATAAAAAAACTAAAAATGAAACTATAGTAAGTACCTCCACTCATTTTTCATAAACATTTAAACTGAATGTTTAAAAATAAAAACTTTTCTTGAAATTTTTATTTTAGTTTTAGTTGCAAGTTAATTAAATTTAATATTTCCAGTAACCAAAATACTCTGGTGTATTTCAAATAGAAATTATATTGATTGGAATATAAAATTTTTACATTTTTTAAAAATTTTTCTATTTTACGGACATTTTTGAGTGATCAACACATTTGTAAACACAAAAGTTCTCAGTTTCAAAAATTTTGCAAAAATAAAATATACACCTGTGACACATTATTTTTGAAAAATTATCAAACTTAATGTTAAATTAATCTGATTTACACAAGTATTACTTATTAATAGCATAAAATTTAGATTAAAACTATTTTTAAACACAGAGTTGACCTTTCTAACTTTTCCACTGTAAATGAAATATGTTGACACAGGTGAGATAAGATAAGCATAAGGCGATCACAAGTGACACAAGTGTACAAACCTTTTTCCAGGAAGGGGAAGAAACCCTGAAACACATGACCTTTTAATGTACAAAGAAATTAACATAAAAAAATTAACTTCAAATAAAAAGGCAGACCTTAAGTTGTTCGATGGAGTTGGTAGTGGGCTGCCAAGGAGGCACTTGAGTCCGAGATTGAGTTGGTAGTGGTCTGCCAAGAGAGAAGTTGGGGTTTTGACAAAATGCAGTTGAACTGAGTTGAGTGACATCAGAGATTGAAAGAAAACCTTTGCTGTGTGTTGCTGATACGAAGACTGAGGAAGTAAATTACTTCTGCAAACATTGAAATACCGCTATTGCCACTACTACTATGACTACCACTAAGAATGGGAACATTGACAGTTGGAGTAGTTGTGTTAAGAATGAACCAGAAGGGGTTAAATGAAAGCCACATCTCTCCTTTATAGAAGTTATTTGAAATATTTTGTTTGGTTATAGTTCATATAAAAGAGACATTCATCTTTTTGCAACAAGAATATTTTTTTGTGTGTATTTATCTATATAAAAACTTTTGTCTTCCCAAAATCAAATCGACTTGTTTATGTTAATGAACTTGCAGGTGGACCAATGGGGAGATTTGGATTTCTATGATATAATAACTGCTCTCTAGAATAAAAAAAAAAATCACAATGTGGCTGGAAGGTGGCATCAAATTGACATTTGGAACCTCAGGCTCAGGCCTAATCTATAATACTGGACCATACAGGACCAATGGCCTGTCTTGTGTAGTATGTCAGTCAGTCCAGTGAGGTCAAGATACGGTGTTACAATTTGTTGCTGTGACCAAGGATCAACCCAAGAGATACCACGGAGGACATTAAAAGAAAGGAGTTACAATTAACGCTGTGACCAAAGATTACCCTAGAACTACCGAAAAGATGTTAAAAGAAAGGAAATGAGAGAAACTTTTCAAGTGCGGAATACAACAAAAAAAAAAAAAAAAAAAAAAAAAGGAAAAGACTAAATCAAAAAATTATATTGGTTTGAAGAGCCGAAAATCATAGGAACAACAAAACAGCAGCAGAAGCACACCTTAAATTACTTTTGGGTTTCCTTCGATTATTGATTGTGTTTTTGTTTTTTTTTTAAAATCACTCAATTGTGGTACACAAAAACAGCCAGTAGGGATTTAGTGTCACCCCCGCCCTGCAAATTTACCTATTGATTGAGGAACGCCACCAGAATAGATAAGATGAGTACTGCTGGGTTAGATAGTATGGAGAGTGGAGCTGTGGTCCCTGAAATAACAGTAACCTTCAGGAGTCTGTTGGATGGGATGAAGTTACCCACCTACCAAGGCAACCTGGATGAATTTCATGGGTTGGTTGGTAGCTGTACAAAAGAAACAGCTGGTATCTGGGTTGACTGACCAGGAGATGGTGATGCTGCTAAATGAGGCAGCAGTGGAATTAGTCTCAAAATTTATCAAGGCTTATACATGGAAAACCCCCAGATAACAGGAGAGAAGCTGAAGGGAACCTTAATAAGACAGCATGCTAGTGAACAAACCACCATAGAGGTGATTCAAAAATTATTTAGGATTAAACAAAAAGTCTTGGAAACTCTAGAGAACCTTGGAGATAGGATGACGGGCTTAGTAGGGTTAGCATTCTTGAATCCAGAAATAAGAGAAAATGGGGCAATTCAGGTGTTGTTAGCGAACACTTTCATGGACATTATCTGTGATGATGACATTCTGAAGAGTGGGCCCTGTAAGCTGATGGAGACCCTAGAGGTAGCTAAAAATAGTGAAGTGATAAGAAATAGCAAAGACCCAGGAGTTGGAAAAATACAGAGAAAAGCTCCAGAAATGGGGCAGTGAACATAAAACCCTGTAAGGTTGCGAAAGAGGATGATTGGGAGGCCAAGGTTGACTCCAACCAGAAGGAATGGGATACACGGTATGGATTGTATAAGTCCACTCCTGTACTGGTATGGGCTGGTATGCTGGACCTGCAATTACAGAGAACACAGGACCAGAGACTGTCCCATCAATTAGGGAAGAGACTCCAGGTCTCTAGGCCTGAATTACACTAAGTAGAGAAGTTTTGGTCACAAGGGAAGGTGGTGCACAGATGCAGGGGATAGGAGACTAGGGATTAAGCCAATAAATCTCATAGTACTCACTGAGAAAAAGAATAAGTGTTCGGGGGAAACAACCCTCCTCCATAGAGAAGTAAAAGACAGGGTAGCCCCAATAAGACCTCTGAAGTGCTGGTCCTGTGGTGTGGCTGGACATTTTGCAGCCAAATGTAAATGTGTGTATATATATATATATATATATCTAGAGATATATATATATATATAAAATGGCTAGACATTTAAGAAAGAATTGTCCAGGGAAAAAAAGTGCTAAGAGTGGAAGCAGAGAGATAAGTGGAATGAGAAAACCAATCCCTCTCTACCCAAACAAAGTCCCAAGTAAAGCTGGCCTAGGGTAGCAAAAGATGAACCCCTATTGCCAGCACCCATGTCAAGATTGAAGAGTAATAGGGATAGCCAACAGAGAAATAAAAATAAGGGGAGGTCGATGAATAGGGACAGAACCTAAAATATTTCAGCTTTTTAGGGAGGGACTGGACTTAACATGTAATGTGTTGATAGGGCGCAAGACAGTAAAAGCTGAAGTGGATAATGGAGCTTTGGTCTCCCTAATAAATTCTAATGTGTTTATGCAGCTGGGGTTACATAGAAAACTTTAACCAGTAGATTTATTAACTAGCCAAGCAGATAGTAGTCAGATGAGAAACGAGGATATGACATGGCTACCATTCAAATTGGCAAGTACCACAGGTGAGCTTAAAGTGTATGTGGCATCTGATTTGTGTGGAGAAACAATTTTGAGGAGTGACTGGTTTAGTATGATTAAGGTTCAACTCTGCTTTGACCCAGCTACATTGATCTCAGAAGGGGTGGAAGTTCCATTGGGGAATGAAGTAAAAAAGAAATGCTTCGTAGTAGCCCAGACCCATGTGAAACTTTGCCCTAGAATGGCTATTTTATATGAGGAAAGGATAGATACAGTGGAGAAACTAATGGAAGTGTTAAATAACACTTACAGAGATGTATGATAATGGTGAAAGAAAGGTGACCTGTGGTAGTAGGAATAAAAATGATGCCCTTGTTGTTGGCTAACACTGTCAGGAAAATTGTCACAATAAAACTGGGAGAAGAGTTAGGTTGTACCTGTTCGATAAAAATTATGAAGCAAGTGAGAGTAAGCAAGAACTATGAAAAAAGGGTAGAGACTGGTAGCTCCAAAATAAAGGATGAAGACTAAATAGTACCTGAATGATATAAAAATGAGATAAGGAAACTGAGATGTGGTAGCTAATACTGACAAGGAGTTAGGACAGAACAAATGAAAATAGACACTGGTAACCACCCACCCATTAGATTGAAACATTATAGGACCCCAATTCATAAGAGAAAATTAGTGGCAGAAGCAGTAAATGAGATGTTGGACTTGAGAGTAACAGAGACATCTAGGTCCCCATGGAGTTTTCCAATAGTTATTGTGGAAAAGACGAATGGAGGACATAGATTAAATGCCAACACAAAACTGTTAATGGTATCTTCACTCCTGATCAATGATATTTTGGAACTTTTGGGAAAGTCAAACTGTTTTTCTACTTTGGATCTATGGTCAGGTTACTGGCAGGTAACCTTGGATAAAAAAGACCAGTAGAAGACAGCTTTCATTTTGTCATGTGGGTCTGTTCAATTTTTGTTTGAGTTCTCTAATGTCCCAGGTGTATTTACTCAGTTAATGTCTATAGTGTTTGGAGGTATAGAAGATTTTGCTATGGCTTACTTGGATGATAATATGGTGTTTTCCAAGACACCTAAGGAGCATTTTAGACACTGACAGGTATTTAATAGGTTGAGTGAGCACAGGTTGAAGTTAAAATTGCCTAAATATCAGTTTGTGAAGGATGAGACCAAGTATATGAGTTTTGTTATAAACAAAAGGGGAATAAAACCTGATTTAGATAAGGTGGAAGTGATAAGAGCTATGCTGGAGCCCAAAACAGTGAGAGAGGGTCATGGCTTTATAAGAGCCATTGGATATTACAATGGCTTTGTACCTGCAGAGATGGCCAGTGATAGAAAAAAACATTTGCTATTTATATGCAGTGCAAAAATTAGACTATTAAGTGGAGCTGTGTTTACCATTAAAACTGACCATAAGCCCCTCAAACATTTATTGGAGGTAAAATAGACAAATAAGAAAATCCAGTAGTGGGCACTGAATTTTAATGGTTATCAGTGTAAAATAGAGTACCTAGCTGAAAAGAATAAACACCTGTGTAGATCTGTTATAAAAAATCCCAGAAAAATTAGAATCCTAATCCATTAGGTTAGAACTAGTTGTGAATGACAGAGCTTATCAAGTGAATGTGATAAATTCTCACACCCTATGTAAATGTCCAGTTTGGGAAGCAAAAGATGAAGTTATTAGGGACCCTCATTAGGAAGCAATCATAGATAAAAGTCAGGATGATAGAAAAAAAAAAAAAAAAAAAAAAGAAAAGGCACCTTTAAGTATGTGATACACAATGGAGTGTTGAGCTACATTTCAGGAAGAAAGATTCTAAAAATAGTAGTACCAAAATTAAGACAAGAAATCCTAGACCAGTGTCATGAAAGGATAGGATACATGGGGATTGGTAGAACCTATGAATTAATAGTCAGGAATTATTTATAGCCTAGACTGATAATGATGTATTGCATTATGTTGAACAAGTCTATAACAATCACAAAGTAGAGATAATAGGGTCAACCTGGTGAGGAAAACAGATATTCCAAATTATCCATTTCAGAAGGATAGATATTTCAGGGCCCTATTGGGAGGTTGAAAATAAGCACAATCTTCATATATGTGTTTTTATATGTGTTTATGTTAAAATAAATATATAAATGAAATGTATAGGTATACAAAATCAGATAACAGAACAGATTAATAATTAGATGGAATTAAATAATAAACGAAGTGAGTAGGTAAAATAAAACCAATAAAATCTTTAAGGACCACTCTCCACAAGGCTTATGATTATGTTGATACACCAGTTCTTGTATGATCTGAATTTGAATTTTGTTTAATGGCATACCAACCTCTATGGGTTATTTAATGCCAAAAAGGTGGGGTTTTAAGGCACTTTTTTTTTAATGTTCAGTTCTAGTGAGAAGGTTGATTTAATCAGATTTTAATAAAAATTTATTGTTTGTATTTTTTTAATTTTAGAAAATTGAAAATGTTTTCTAGTTTTGTATTTAAAAATGTTTTGCTGATAATTTTTCCTTCAAAAATGTATATTTTTCTATAAAAGTATATTTTTATGTATATATTTCTATAAAAGTGTATTTTTATACTTTCATAATGTTTTGACCTCAGTTTGGGAGTTAAATATTTGCCCATAGCTGGGACCCTAACAGGTGCTACCACTCTGGGTCAGGGTGGACCTGAGAATAACAGCAATTAAGAGGTGGTTCCATGCTCTTCACAACCTCTCAATCAGAAGCCTTGTCGCCGGATGCAGTTTACCGTCATACCCAGGACCTCTTGTATGATCACTTAAGTTAGACGATTGAGGTAGGAGATATTACCCTTCTACTAAAGATGCAATCAGTACATTCTAAGCCCCTGTGACTTTACAAAAGTACTAACAAAAAGTGGATGATGGAATAACATATGAATTAAAATCAGTTTTGTCACACATGGTCAGCACCTAGATGGTTGACCGCTTAAACATACCAAGTGCTGTAAGCTTGGATGTGCAGATGGTGTCATAGATAATATCTCAAGATTGAAAATCAGAGAGCTAAGTTCCCATTCCAGTTGTTCTGTTATATTTACCTGTGAAAAAAATACCCTTGGGTAAGGTATGAAATGTCAGTTTATCAATGTTATCTTAAAAAATATAAGGTTGATAAGCTGTAAAAAAAAAAAAAAAAAAGAAAAAAAAAAGGGATTCAATCAGAAGAACACTTGACAAAGTACAGTTACATGTTCAGCAGGCTATGAACCGAAAATGGAATATTGTTCTCTACCCAGGGTTTTAATGTTCAGTAAACAGTCATTGAGACCTTACAGAGAAAACATTCCTTATAAAAGACATTTACTTTCATGGCCTTAACTATTCTATCAGTTGAAAAATACCTGGACCCATGCAAATTTAACAGGTGCTGACAAATTTTCCATGATCTTATTTGCATGAACAGAAGATAGATTCAAAAGAGGATAGACAAAGGAATAGACATCTTTTTTTCTACATGCTTGTTATCCAACCATCTCTCCTCTCTGTATGCACATATTTTCTCCTTTTATTAGCTTTTTATTTTTCTCTTTCTTACCATTTACCATTCCTCCCACCCATGGGCAGAGACCCCCACCCACACAGACACGATTCATTCTTGCTTAATATTATTATGTAGATTAGTCAGTCAAAAAACTAAAAAGATTTTAACTCACGTAAAAAGTGATAATGGTTAAACAGGCAAATAAGCAGAATATCAATAGTATAATCTAAATCTATACTTATTTATAAATGGAAATTTGCCTGTGTGTGTGTGCTTGTTACCTATAGACTCCAAAACGGCTGAACCAATTTTCTTGAAAATTTACACAGTTGTACTATAAGTGTCTGCGAGTGTTCTTAGCTAGGTTTTGTGTTGAGGTACCTCTGATAAATATCGAAAAGCGATAAAATCAGGTTATAGAAGAAGTGGTTTGATTTTAATCAAATTTGATACACTTATAGACAAAGACATAAGAAACGATATTCAGAAGTTTCAAGGTTGCATTTCTTACTATAGTGCAGAAAATCGATAATTATATATAAAAAGCAAGATGTTTGTGTGTATGCCTGTTTATCTGTCTGTATGTCCTTTATACAAATCCACAATTTTTATCCAATTCTCACCAAACTTCACACAAATATTCTTTAGGCTGAATCTGAGCTCCAAGACCATGGATTAGTTTTAAAGCTTTCATTACACCCGAGCAATGCCGGGCTATACTGCTAGTTTCATGATAAAAAAAACATAACTGATTACTATTTAGTACAGCTGGCAAATCATGACTGCCAATTTGTAAATTACTTCAAGTTAGTGGGTCTAATCATATTTCAACCCAAGTGGTATTATTTAATGTTGAATGTCTTACAAGATGAAAATCACAATGAATTTACAAGAAGGCAGACATGGGTCCAGCTGGTGCCAGAGTCTAAAAGAAGGTGACCCTTTGGGGTGAGGAATATCACTCTTCTGCTAAAGATGCAATCAGCATGTTTTAACCTACCATGACAGGGTAACACTTTACTAAAGTAATAACAAAAAGCAGACAAAGAAAAATGGAATGACATATGAATTAAGATCTTCAGGATCAGTTTTTCAAAACCTGGTAAATTTAATCTCCTTTCCACACAAGACAGTAAATTGTTTAACAATGAAACCCCAAAGAGGACTTGCTAACCGAGTTTGTTGTTTCTCATTAGATGATCTAAAAAGCAACCATGTCCCTACCAGGATAAAGTTGTTTTCTCTGAAAGCAAGTCACAAATAAAAAAATATAACATTGTTTTGTACAAAAATTTAATTATATTTTTAAAAACATCATGGACATTGAATGTAGAGTAGGTGGAGTTCATGTTTTCAAACTCCTTGCTATGGGCTGTTATTAATTGTAGCTACATATGTAAAGGAATGGCTGCATGTCAGTTTAACCAAAAAATGCTTATAGTTAAAAATTGCTGCTCTCAGAATTTTATATAAGACATGAACATTGCAAGGTGGATAAATTTATTTCTAGCAAGAATGAAGGCCAGAAGTAGACAGGAAAATAAGTGTAAAGTTAACTGTAATAGCTTAGTGAAAGGCAGACAAGCAGGACATACATCATGTGATCATGTGAAATAGAATTGATGTTGAAAGTCAAGGAATGGGTTTGAGAAAATAATGGTAAAGACAAAGAAATGAAAAATAAAAGGACAAGAGAAGAGGTGAGGGGGAAGAAAAATTAGGCAAGGTGAATGGGGTAAAGAAGAGAGGCAAAAAAGTGATGAGGAAAAAAGTGGAAAGGGAGAAAAAAAAAAGAGATGTGGAGGAAAGAAATAAGCCAGCACCGAGTTGGGGGGAGTAAGGAGAGTAACGAAGGAAGCCAGCACGGGGGGGAGTAACGAAGGAAGCCAGCACAGAGCAGGGGGGAGAGTAACAAAGGAAGCCAGCACAGAGCAGGGGGGAGAGCAACGAAGGAAGCCAGCACAGAGCAGGGGGGAGAGCAACAAAGGAAGCCAGCACAGAGCAGGGGGGAGAGTAACAAAGGAAGCCAGCACAGAGCAGGGGGGAGAGTAACGAAGGAAGCCAGCACAGAGCAGGGGGGAGAGTAACAAAGGAAGCCAGCACAGAGCAGGGGGGAGAGTAACAAAGGAAGCCAGCACAGAGCAGGGGGGAGAGTAACAAAGGAAGCCAGCACAGAGCAGGGGGGAGAGTAACGAAGGAAGCCAGCACAGAGCAGGGGGGAAGAGTAACGAAGGAAGCCAGCACAGAACAGGGGGAGAGTAAGGGGGGAGAGTAACGAAGGAAGCCAGCACAGAGAGCAAGGGGGGAGAGTAACGAAGGAAGCCAGCACAGAGCGGGGGAGGGGAGAGTAACGAAGGAAGCCAGCACAGAGCGGGGGAGGGGAGAGTAACGAAGGAAGCCAGCACAGAGCGGGGGAGGGGAGAGTAACGAAGGAAGCCAGCACAGAGCGGGGGAGGGGAGAGTAACAAAGGAAGCCAGCACAGAGCGGGGGAGGGGGGAGTAACAAAGGAAGCCAGCACAGAGCGGGGGAGGGGGGAGTAACAAAGGAAGCCAGCACAGAGTGGGGGAGGGGGGAGTAACAAAGGAAGCCAGAACAGAGTAGGGGAGGGGTAGTAACAAAGAAAGCCAGAACAGAGTGCGGGGGAGTAACAAAGGAAGCCAGCACAAAGTAGGGGGGAGTAAAAAGGAAGCCAGCACATAGTGGGGGGGAGTTACAAAGGAAGCCAGCACATAGTAGGGGGGAGTTACAAAGGAAGCCAGCACACAGTAGGGGAGAGTAACAAAGGAAGCCAGCACATAGTGGGGGGGAGTAACAAAGGAAGCCAGCACAGAGTGGGGGAGGGGGGAGTAACAAAGGAAGCCAGAACAGAGTAGGGGAGGGGTAGTAACAAAGAAAGCCAGAACAGAGTGCGGGGGAGTAACAAAGGAAGCCAGCACAAAGTAGGGGGGAGTAAAAAGGAAGCCAGCACATAGTAGGGGGGAGTTACAAAGGAAGCCAGCACATAGTAGGGGGGAGTTACAAAGGAAGCCAGCACACAGTAGGGGAGAGTAACAAAGGAAGCCAGCACATAGTGGGGGGGAGTAACAAAGGAAGCCAGCACAGAGCAGGTGGTTAGTAATGAAGGAAGCCGGCACAGATCGGGGGGGGGGGGGAAATAAGGAAGGAAATCAGCACAGAGCAGGGAGTAATAACCAAGAAAGCCAGCACAGAGCAGTGGTGTAGTAACCAAGAAAGCCAGCACAGAGTGGGAGAGAGGGGAGTAACAAAGGAAGCCAGCACAGAGTAGGGGGGAGAGTAACAAAGGAAGCCAGCACAGAGTGGGGGGAGGGGGAGTAACAAAGGAAGCCAGAACAGAGTAGGGGAGGGGTAGTAACAAAGAAAGCCAGAACAGAGTGCGGGGGAGTAACAAAGGAAGCCAGCACAGAGTAGGGGGAGTAAAAAGGAAGCCAGCACAGAGTAGGGGGTGTAACAAAGGAAGCCAGCACATAGTAGGGGGAGAGTTACAAAGGAAGCCAGCACATAGTAGGGGGAGAGTTACAAAGGAAGCCAGCACATAGTGGGGGGAGAGTTACAAAGGAAGCCAGCACATAGTGGGGGGGAGAGTTACAAAGGAAGCCAGCACATAGTGGGGGGGGAGTAACAAAGGAAGCCAGCACAGAGCAGGTGGTTAGTAATGAAGAAAGCCAGCACAGAGCAGGTGGTTAGTAATGAAGAAAGCCAGCACAGAGCAGGTGGTTAGTAATGAAGAAAGCCAGCACAGAGCAGGTGGTTAGTAATGAAGAAAGCCAGCACAGAGCAGGTGGTTAGTAATGAAGAAAGCCAGCAGAGCAGGTGGTTAGTGAAGAAAGCCACACAGAGCAGGTGGTTAGTAATGAAGAAAGCCAGCACAGAGCAGGTGGTTAGTAATGAAGAAAGCCAGCACAGAGCAGGTGGTTAGTAATGAAGAAAGCCAGCACAGAGCAGGTGGTTAGTAATGAAGAAAGCCAGCACAGAGCAGGTGGTTAGTAATGAAGAAAGCCAGCACAGAGCAGGTGGTTAGTAATGAAGAAAGCCAGCACAGAGCAGGTGGTTAGTAATGAAGAAAGCCAGCACAGAGCAGGTGGTTAGTAATGAAGAAAGCCAGCACAGAGCAGGTGGTTAGTAATGAAGAAAGCCAGCACAGAGCAGGGGTGGTTAGTAATCCAAGAAAGCCAGCACAGAGCAGGGGCGTAGTAACCAAGAAAGCCAGCACAGAGCAGGGGCGTAGTAACCAAGAAAGCCAAAGCAGAGCCAGGGGCGTAGAACCAAGAAAGCCACGCAGGGGCGTAGTAACCAAGAAAGCCAGCACAGAGCAGGGGCGTAGTAACCAAGAAAGCCAGCACAGAGCAGGGGCGTAGTAACCAAGAAAGCCAGCACAGAGCAGGGGCGTAGTAACCAAGAAAGCCAGCACAGAGCAGGGGCGTAGTAACCAAGAAAGCCAGCACAGAGCAGGGGCGTAGTAACCAAGAAAGCCAGCACAGAGCAGGGGCGTAGTAACCAAGAAAGCCAGCACAGAGCAGGGGCGTAGTAACCAAGAAAGCCAGCACAGAGCAGGGGCGTAGTAACCAAGAAAGCCAGCACAGAGCAGGGGCGTAGTAACCAAGAAAGCCAGCACAGAGCAGGGGCGTAGTAACCAAGAAAGCCAGCACAGAGCAGGGGCGTAGTAACCAAGAAAGCCAGCACAGAGCAGGGGCGTAGTAACCAAGAAAGCCAGCACAGAGTAGGGGTGTAATACCAAAAGAAACAACACAGAGATGGGGACTGTTCTGTAAAAAATGAGTGGGAGCAGTAACAAAAGTAGGCAGCACAGTGAGTGGTGTAATGACAAAGCAGAGAACTACAAGAAATTTTGTCTTGAGGAACTCATTCTTGTCAGCTTTCCAAATGAACAAGTAGCTCTGATTTCCTTGCCCTCTTAAAAGTCACTAACTACCCAGGGATGAGGATAAACACAGATAGAAGGCATAAAAGCCTAGTGTGGGAATATTATATATATAAAGAATAAGACTTTTTTCTTGTGTGCTGTGTTCCTTAAGGAATATCATAACTCTCCACAACTTCCTCTTTGTAATTCTTAATGTTTGTCTTTATACTGTCACTCGCACACAGAAACTCAAAAGTAGGTTCTCTGTTGCCTGCCTCCCACTATCTTTTTTACCTTCAATATGTCATGTGAGTATGAAATTCTTCAAGCCCTCCTTATTACATACCCAAGGAAGTGTGTGTCAAGTCTTCATTGCACTGAATGAAGGTTACTCTGACGTTGTATTGGAATATTTGTTTTTGAAAGAGTTACTTCAAAATTATCACAAAGTATATCTATCAATGAATTAAATTGTACTGGTTGCTTATTCTGTGTATATCTAGACCTCAACTGATTTATGTCTTCTATATTGAAATTGTCCAGCTTTGACAATGTACATCATACTAGCAACAACGTTTAATAATTTTTCCTTCCTGCCATAGTCTATTATGTTCATACAAGTAGTCATTAACTCAAAAGAAAAAGTTGTCTTCTTTTTTTTAATAGCAGTATATCATACAGCCTTGAAATTTATTGACTTTTGTATAGCGCTATGTTTTCTACCAACATTGCGTGAGTGTTGCATATCTGATTGTCAAAGGCATATATACTGATTGCCAAATGCCAAGACCAAAATCATTAATGGAGTGGAGGAACTCAATTTAGACATCAGGAAATCTTGACAAAGCGTGACTTGAGACTTGATTCAAGACAGTGTTTCTAGCCAAATTTTCTGAAGCCAAGAATTTTAAGATAAGTCTGACAGAGAGTGAAAAAGAGAGACACAGATAATTTTTTTTCAGATTGTCTTAGGTATTTAGCATCCTATTTCCGCCCAAATACATTTATATCATTTTATATATATATATATATATATATATATATATATATATATATATATTAATCATATCACCCCAGCCAAGGCGGTAATGCCACTGATGCGCAGGGGGTTACGTAAGTGTGAAAAGATTGGAAAAGAGAAAGCCAGAAACCACATTCTAAACAGGGAACAAGGGATGAGCCTCTTTACCAGTTCAATAGACGTGGGTGGAGTGTGAACCAAGCAATAGTTTAGTTTATTTACTCCAATTGAAAAAAAGAAAAAGAAAAGAGTGAAAAGATTGGTAAAGAGAAAGCCGGAAACCACATCCTAAACAGGGAACAAGGGATGAGCCTCTTCACCTGTTCAATAGACGTGGGTAGAGTGTGAACCGGACGATAGTTTAGTCTATCTACTCCAATTAAGTCTATCATAAAAATTTTTTTATAAAGATTAATCTCACAAGTTACCAGAAATTCTATGTCTAGACAAATGAAGTAATTTCTAGCAAAATGAATTAAGGTATCGATCATAAAAAATGCAAAAAATGTGTCTAGACTTCTCAAATAGTAATTAAAGATAGAGTCTACTTCTGAGATCACTACAAATCATTGAAGGAAGAAAGAGTTTGGGACAATTATATTCTCAGAGGTAAGTTGATAAGTGAAGATAACTCAAAAAAGTAAGAGGATGTGACACTTGACCGACAAGATGATGGGAGTTCACTTAAAGTTTTAATTTAGAATAAAAATAACTTTTTTCTTCAAAATGAAAGAATCAAGAAGCTGAGAATAAGAATACCTTCACTATTTTGTAAAACCTGAACAAATAAATCTAGAGAGAAAAAAAAGATTCACATTGACAATCCACCCAGAATAACACAAGACATCTCCATTAATTCTATAGCTAAGCAATATTTTGTTTAATAGCAACTGATCTCTTGGAATAATGCAAAGGTATTTTTATTCACAAAATATTTTTGATTATGTTTACAATTTAATTTTCAGCAATTGGATGTTTCCAGATTTAAAAAAAATAATCAACAAACAAAACAGGAAGTATTATATACACACTTAAGAAAAAAAAAAAAACAAGAAAAAAAAAATTTTGAAAAATGCCAATCTATTCCAGGAACCATATAATTTGGTTCACAATTTAGAAGAACAGATGATTAAACTTTATAGGTATAAAATGTCTATACTTTTTAATAAAACACGTGTGTGTGTGTGTGTGTGTGTGTGTGTGAAATTAATTCTATCATACCAAATAGCGCTGATAAAAGATCTAAATAAAACCAATAAGCACAGAGACATCCAGACTCTTTGAGTCCCAATCCAAGAAGGGATAAGCTTTTGTAATTAACGTGATTTATGACACCAATTTATCCTCTGAGATACCAAGACACTCTTCTAACATATCGTTTTGTTTTTCTTTTAATCACACTGATGATACTGAAGAAAACATAAAAGTTCCATAAGAAAGTTTTCCACTCTGATTCATCATCTTTATAGACATTTTGTGTGTGTGTGTATATATATATATCAGATTAAGTAAATTGCAAACAATATGTTTGCTTATTTTTAATAAAATCTGTTCGTGCTCATGGATAATCTTTCACGTATTACAATCAAAAGATGTCAGAAATGAGCTATAACATCGACAGATGTTATTTTCATTCATTTCTTAGGGTACCCAAGTACTTTCAACCTCTTTCCAAGGTCATCTTCAGGGGTGTAAAAGAGGTTGAAAGTACTTGGTTACCTTAAGAAATTAATGAAAATAGCATTTGTCAACATTACAGCTCATTTCTGAGATCTTTTGATTCTAATACGCAAAAGATTATCCGTGAATATGAATGGATTTTATTAAAAATAAGCAAACATATTGTTTGCAATTTATTTAATCTGACATGTTTAAAAGAAAATTTGCTCCCTAAATACACAATATATATATATATATATATATATATACACACACACAAACAGAACTTTAGGTCATCCCCACTAAACTTACAGTAGGCTACAAGTGGCCCAAAACTTAGGCCACAATCAGTCAGTTAATTACCATACATGATACACACTTTGGGCAATCATGTCTTGAAAGAGACATGACTAACACAATATTTGTGCAAAAACTACAAAAGGTCATAGCATTTAGTATTTGTCTATATTTCTGAGATGAGGTAGTATTTACAGTATTCAGATTATTGTCCTAATCTTTGTTGCCATTTGTAGAACATTTTGGCCATTGTATGCTCTGATCTTCAGGTGTTAGGAATTTCAAACCAAACTTTTTGTCACAATCACTGGGATATATCATTCTCATCCCTTGCATAGTAATGCCTCTTTTGGAAATCATGAGTTATCTCCTAACCCTGTAAATTACTTGTTCACCACTGCTGTAGCCTGGTATTGAACTCATATCACTTTGGGTCAAGTCACAGGAACTACCCAACATCTATATCTGGGCCATGTGTTCTTAAGGACAAGAACAACTGAATTTTTGGGACTTATAAATCTAATGTCCAGTAACACTTTTTTACCAGAGTTCATATTGTATTTTTCTTTTCATGTTACTGGTTTTCTCTAGTATTTTTTATGTTAACTTGCAGGGTTAGAAAGAGAACTTCTGACTTCCAAAAGAGGCATTACTACGCAAGGGATAAGAACCCAGTGATTTTAATAAAGGGTTCAAAATTCCTAGCACCTGAAGAAAGAGGGAGTTTACAACAGCTAAAACATTGTACAAATAGCAACAAAGATGAGGACAAAAATCCAAATAATGTAAATACTGTCATAGCATTTACTTGTATACTGAGCCACTAACCTTAATATCTTTCAATATGCATTCTATGACAAATAACCTACATTCCACATCAAAAAGTTCAGTATAATGTATCAGTACAACTTAGCTGAATTTGTGTTTCTATTTTATTAATTTATGTTCATTTCTGTGTTAATATGCCAGCTATGATACCCTCATCCACAAAGGACTAAAAATAAAGTATTAATAACGAAAAGGAAAAAGCCCACACTCAATAATATCAACTATGAAGATGGCCACAACATGTTGGCAATGTTTGGAAAATAAGAAAAACATTTTTGTAACTTGAAATACATAGGTAAAAAATCCATACATTCAGTTAAAAATAATCATCCTTGATAATGGCTAAAAGAACGGCCGAAACCACTCGAGCATACAGAACATTGGGACAGTTTTTTTTTCATACTTCCTGTCCAGAAAAGAAAAGCATTATACAAAATACAATTAAGTCTTAAAATTAAAAAAAAAACTTACGTTATCATTAATAAAAGAGGGATTGTTGCTCAAATACATAACATATGTATAGTGATTTTCTTAACACAGCTTAGCTGTGACAAAGCCAAAAGTATAGGACACTCAGTGAAGAATGAACTCACCTCTCAATTAGTGATAATTCATGTGAGACAACCTTGCTAACCATTACACCATGTAATATATATATATATATATATATATATATATATAAAATTTATAAAAGATTTTAGATTATTACAGTGGGTAATACATATTTCACTGCATCATGATGTTATCGCAGCTCGTCAGACCTAAATGGTACAACAGTTGGTCCTCAAAAATATCCCCCACAAAATTTCTTCTCTTATTTTTTTTTACATAGACACTCACATGTCCATATTAGAATAGACATTTGTAATGGTTATTTACGAAAATTTCTTGCTCATTCAAAAAGAACCCCAAAGAAAAGAGGAAAGCAAGGATAAAGAAAAGATAGATGATTAATTAATGTAAAGAAGAGAAAAAAAAAATTACCTGGATTGTATACCAAGTGTGCTATGTTTTATATATATATATACATACATACACACAGAGATGAGGAAATATTTACATTATTTACAGTATTCAAATTATTGTTCTCATTTTTTATGTTGTAATGGAATATATTTGTGGCAGCCTGTTAGATGGAGGGTCAAGTGGTGTGCAGTAATTGTTAAGAAGGCTGTCTTGTTTACAACTCTGTGGTAAAGGTTTGCATTTTAACACATTATTTTTAACATGCAAAGATACTGAGCAAAAAAACAATTCAAACAATGCCAAAAGTAATCAATGAATCATAGATGCAACTGAAAATCTAAAAATATACAAATCAGGTAGTTTAATTAAAAGGTTCCATGACCTCTAATTTAGGGGTGAAGTCAGAATATCTCCACTTTACTGAATCTCAAGAAAAATTTGAAAACTGCTTTTTAGTTGCATCTCAACATTAAAACTTTCTAACAATTGTCATTTTTGATAACACAGATACTGGAGAATGTTTGAGAATATGGAAGAAAGGCAACAAAGATGAGGATTCTGGTTCAATTAAATCATTGTAATAATTCTAAGTAAATATTAACTAGTGTTTACTTATATGTCTTAGACTTTACAAGCTATAATTGGAAATCAACCTTAGAATTTCCTATGAAAAATGTTGAGCCAAGTGTAAATTCAATTTCATTAGAAAACTAAGAAACTAAACAAAATGCAGGTCGGCAGCCAGGATTTTAACTAAATGCAGATTTTAACCTTGAGGCTTTGTATAAATGGATTTTTAGGAATAAGTCTAAAGAAAAAAAGAAAAGAAAGAAACAACAAAAAGAAAAACACTTGAACTGAATGTGACATTGGAAATATATGCGGGTTGGGGAATCGTGTGGATGCCTGTTAACAGAATGCATAGTAGTAGGCTGCAGGTTGGTCTCCAGTTACAAATATCAGGTTTAATATTTGATCTGAACAAAAGCTTAAAAATTCCAGCTTGTTATATAAAAAAGACTGTGTGTGCGTATATATATATATATATATATATATATATATATATATATATAGTCTGCAGATGACTATAGTATTTACGCTCTCACACCCTGATTGAGCACTCTGGAAGAATGGAAGACTTTGAAAACAGTAGCTACTCCGGCATATACGCATCGCTCATTCAATAATGAATTAGAGCACTATAGCTATTATGCATGTATAATGATATATGTGCTAAAAAGTCTGGCTTCTTCTACTGAACGCTCGTAGCACAGAGGTAGAATCGCCGACTGACGCAAATTTGGTCAGTTTCAATCCTGGTTTAAAAAGCAATCGGAGTCTAACAGTACTGATGAGCTGTGATACAGCGAAACAGATCTGTCTGCAGATGACTATAGTGTGTGTGTGTGTGTGTGTGTGTGTGTGTATATATATATATATATATATACATATATATATATATAGTTAATGCAAAGAATTTATCACTTCAACTGTGAAGGTTCGTGCTGACTTAGATGTTCTATGGGGACACTTATGTCTTCACTCATTGGGGTTGGGGTTTTTTTTTTTTTGCTATTGTGTTCCAGTGCATTAAACCTATCAATGCTCTACCTTCAACCTGATATTGAGCACTTGACGATAAACTTGCTTGCCAAAATACCTTTTATCAGTAAAATTACTATTAACAAAAAAACAAAGAATCGTGGGACTAAACATTATCACAACTCAATATATATACACACACACATATATATATATATATATATATATATATATAGCTTATCCTATTCCATCCATACCTACCCTATAGTAGGGTGTTATATATATATAAAACATCCAAGTATAAGATAGGTATAGATGGGATAGAATAAGCTACTTTTATAGTGATATAATATATATATATATATATATATATATACACACACACACACACACACACACACAGTTAAATATAACTGACAATGAATGTCTATTATGTTTAATCATGAGCTGTTCTAAACATCATATTTTGGCTTAAATTTTAGATGAAAAAGACACATTTTGTTTAACAATTGGATATTTTTTTTATTATGCTGATTCTAAACTTTCAGCTCACATGAGCCATCTTCAGAGAAGTTACATCTCATGTGAGCCGAAAGCTTTTGTAACATAGATAAAAAAAAAATCCATACATTCAGTTAAAAATAATCATCCTTGATAATGACTAAAAGAACGGCCGAAACCACTCGAGCATACAGAACATTGGGACAGTTTTTTTTTCATACTTCCTGTCCAGAAAAGAAAAGCATTATACAAACAATTAAATTTTATGATGTATGATTTTGTTTACAATTAGGATATTGGTTATGTGATTTCTGTGTAGTTAAGATCAGTCTCTCTAAACTGATTTTCTTGGATTGTGTCCAGATCTTTGGCAGGTGAAGTATCTTAACAGGAATGGGTTTCTACTTTGAAAACTTTATATCCAATTTTTACTTTCTGTGGTGGTTCTGGTGCATCAAAAGTAATGATGTAAGTGTTGGGATCTATAATTCTATCATTTTTTTTATGAATATTCTTTTTATGTCTGACAGGTTTGGTTTTTTGATAGAACTATTGTTTTTATTTTCCTCTAGTGTACACAGTGAGAGTTCAGTGCTTCTCACCATGCCTTTGGAAGAATTAAGAAATGATGTGCAGATGGTGTAATGTTTAGCTGCTTGAAATGAAAAGTTTGCAAGCCCATTACAAGTTTCAGTTAAGTTCATTACATTTACTTTCATGCAAGTATCCTTAGAAAAGAGAATTTCATCTCTCTCCCTCCCAGCAGCTATGATGAAATAAAATGGCAGATTGGGCCAGACATCTTGGATCAGCATCTAATCTAGGAGGAGAAATTTGAATTCAAAACCAGTTGAATAACAATTCAATACTGTAGAAACCTACCTGCGATGGAAACTACAGCAACAATACTTTGTACACCAAGAGTTATATCCCCTTACTTTTCATCAAGTCTATGCCAAGTGAATTACATATCCCGTACTCATTCAGAAAAAATATTCTTATTTACACTCTCACTTACTCATTCTGTTGATTAAATTTCCACACTGCCTTAAACAAAAAGTTAGGAAGTAAACTCAACAACATAAATAGCAGCAAGATTTTAGAAATTTAATTTCCTGAAGTAAATTTTTAAGAGAAAAAATTTCAATTCATCCTATAATAAAGGTATTTAGTAAATGAATGGACAAGGTTTCTTGTATGGAAATAGTTAATTTCGCAATTCCCATAATTTGTTGCTAGTGATTTCAGTGTAACATTTTTAAATTCATTCTGCAATAAAGGTATTCAGTAAATGAATGAACAAGGTTTCTTGTATAGAAATGGTTAATTTCACAATTCCTATAAGAATTTGTTGCTAATGATTTCAGTGTAACAATTTTAAATTCATTCTGCAATAAAGGTATTCAGTAAATGAATGAGCAAGGTTTCTTGTATAGAAATGGTTAATTTCACAATTCCTATAAGAATTTGTTGCTAATGATTTCAGTGTAACAATGTGCTGTAAATGATTTCAATACTGAAAATGGTTTCAGCGCAATACTGCACTACAAATGATTTCATTAAATGAATTAATTGAACTTGAAAAGTCTAATTTCATAAAAAACTGAAGAAAAGATTTTATAAATTTCAACCAGTTGTAATGCTAACTGATTAGTTAATGATTGTCTAATGTTTCCTGTATGGAAACGGTTATTCCCACTATTGCTTCTTGCAGTTCCCACAGTATAAAAATAATGTAAAATGTGCATTCAGATGTCTAGACCAATCTGAGGAGAAAACTTGTTTCTGCATAGCCTGGTTGATGATGGAAAAAAGCATGTAAGAAAATTGATTGAATTCTGATGAGGTGGGTGGGTGTATAAGCTTCTTAGTGGTCAAAACAACAGTCCAACCTGTCGAGGGTCGTTAGCCAAACTCGTTAAGGTTGGAAAAGATTAACTTGTCTCCAATGACAAGTTTCTGTTGACAAGAAAAACACTGGAATCTATTCATGTTGAGACAGATTTCATTTAGCTAAATGCCCCTCCAGACTCTGGCTATAGACATGCAAAGAACCATCACACCCTACACTGCTTTCCCAACAAACCAGTGGTCAGGTGAGAGGCTGATTCAGGGCAGTGCTGCAAAGTGTGTGTGTGTAAGAGTGAGTGAGTGAGTGAGTGAGTGAAAGAGAGAGTTTAACCAACTAAACAAAAAAAAAAAAAAAAAACCCACTGGCAGCAGGCCAAGCTCTGAGAAAATCTTGGCTTTGACACTTCACTTTTCTGATTGTTGCCATTCATCATTAAATTAATTCAAAACATTAGGAAGGGAAGAGAAAAGGTAACGGGGTGGGGGGTTGATATAGGTGAGTGGGGGGTCTGTCCCATGCTTGCTAAACCCTTAACCTCATGTTTCACAGAGGCCTGGATTGTTTTATGTCATTCTGCTGATTGCTTGTTGGGAACAGGGTGGGGAATAATTCTGTAGTCTCTACATACTTTTTACATTCAGATTTTAATTTCGTAAAAAGCTCAGGACATGTTCAAGCCGGCCAGTGGTCAGTCTCATTTGTTTTAAAAGGGAGTAACCAGTGCATGCCAATCAGCATGGTGATTGGCTAACTTCACCCAACTACCAACTGTTTAATACTAAAAAAAAAAAAAAGAATTCATGAGTCACCTTCCAATAATTACCTATGTACATTTAGATGTTTCTTGTCAAGGTTGATGATGACAGTAACAGTTCTTGGTTGCTACTAACTGGGCAGGCAAAGTCTGTTATAACTCACCTACTAATAACTGTGTCGCACACCAGCAATGAGAAAATTTTGTCAAAATAACTGTCAATAAGACAGTGCAGAGAGATTTAGTTTCATTCCTTTCCCAATGCAAAGTTAGGATTTTTTTTGCTGATTACTTGATTACCTTTTATACACATATCCAAATTGGTGAGGCTTATTACCAAGTGGTATTCAAAAATTCTATTATCAAGCCAGGGTAATATCAAACCTGTACATATATGATGTCTATGACACAAGTATATTTTTGTGGTGCTTTTTTTGCATGTCTAAAGCCAAAGTTGTATCGTTATTGCTTTTCAGATCCTAAGTTTTCTCCTGTTGTGGTACATGTTTGCACTCCCAATAAGTTCCATGCTTTGAACAGGTCTTGGTCTTGGATATTGTCTTCTCTTCAGATCTCAAGTGAAATCCATATATACGAATACTTTCACGGTTTCTGCTCTGATGAACTTAGCTCACTAGTGCCTCCTATATATATATATATATATATATAAAAATTTACACAAGATTAGCAACTAGGTCCCACCCTTTTACTGTGAAACCAATAAATTGTAAATGCAAATTCTACTCCATCAGCTTCTTTTCTCACACTTCTGGCTTTTGGAATTCCTTCCATTTGCTTGCTTTTCCGACAGCTATAATCTTCAAGAATTTAAATGTAAAGTCAATAGTCATCTATCTCACTAACCTGCATCCTCTCTCATTAGTATTCTCATCCTTCTCTTACACACTTCCTGACACCCCCTATAACCTGTCACTCTTTCTCATAACTTTCCTCCTATGTAACCCCCTGCAAAACAGTGGTAGTGGCTCTTGAGTTCTGTATGAAGTGAATTTTTTGTATTTAAGAAAATATCTAATTGTTATGAATCCATATAAATAAAACTGAAGATGTGTGTCAGTGTGTATCCTCAATGATTTCTATTAATATACACTTCCAAATTTTTCACCTGATTTGTTTAAAAAACTTACGCACTCCTTGAAAATTCATTCTTCTACACAAGAAAAAGAAATTGTGTTGATCTCAGACTGAGCTTTGTTTTAATTTCATATTTTGAAGTCTTGTTTTTTTTTTTTTTTGTAAGTTCAACACAGTACTTTTTACATGGAGAAAAACTTCCAAAAAACACAAGAGCTATCTCCCATATTTACTGTCTGCAGATGTGGGTTATATAAAAATGGGAATTTTTATTCTTCTCATCCTGTGCAATGTCAGGTACTTACTGCTAGTATGCTCGCAATATAATCAATCAGAAAAATGACAGGTGAGAAATAAAACTAGCCAGCTGGCTTCAAACCTCGTCAAATGTGTGACGTGTTAATTTCTCACTGTTTGGCTTATAGGTAAAAATAACTGGGCAAATTGGGTTTCTAGCCTTGGCTGGTAACGAATGATAGGATAATTTATTCCAACGAATTGAGTATGGAGCTAAAAGCTCTGCCCTGTAAAGAATGCATGTTACATTAACCAGAGGAACATCATTTATTGTGGTAGTGGTGGTATGTACTCTGAAGATTCTTTGGAGTCTACAGGTTAAAGACAATTACTAAATTCTTTCTTTTACATTTTTTTCTTCCTTTCTTGTTCTAACATGTTTCACTTTTATTAAAGATTCTTCAGAGACCACAATAATGAAAGAACAAAGAGACAATATACTGGTATTTTTTTTTAATTGTATCACCCCAAGCAAGGCGGTAACGCCACTGATGTGCAGTAATAGTAAAAAGATTGGAAAAGAGAAAGCCGGAAACCACATCCTAATCAGGGAACAAGGGACGAGCCTCTTAACCTGTTCAATAGACGAGGGTGGAGTGTGAACCGGGTGATAGATAGATCTATCTACTCCAATTGAAAACAAAAAAAACAAAGTGAGAAGATTGAAAAAGAGAAAGCCGGAAACCACATCCTAAACAGGGAACAAGGGATGAGCCTCTTGGTATGTTGTGAATTGGGGTGAATTCTTACGTGCATATATTAACGTTGCCACGGATAGTAACAGATATGCATTTCTTAACATACACACACTATTATACACATTACCATCAAAAATATTCCATGCACATACATTTAAAAATAACTGCTTTAATACATGTGGCAGTTATCTGACCAATAAGATTTACTGTCTTTGTCGTTTTTTATCTATTGTTTCTTTTGATAATTGAAACATATTAGATTCACTTTTACTATTTGCTCTTTATTCTATCATGTTGAAATCTGATCTATATATTCAATTTGTGTGTATGTTTGTACTTACACATAAACAATTTTCATTATTACAAAATAAAAAGATTTCAACCTTTGAACAAACAGTTTACACATCTTGAAACATTTCTCAAAATGTTTTATCCTTTTGTTTAATAAAATCCCAGGTCACAGTGGACAATTTTGCTTAAAAATAACTTCCACTGATACCTCACAATTTTGTTGACAAATAGAAGAACTTTCCTGATTTTGAGTTGAGGGATGTGGAATTCACAAAATGAAAACCAATCATTTCATGATAAACAGACAGCGTTTATCAAATGATTTTGGTTTGAAAATAACAACCTTTTATGACAACTTCCCAGGCACGAATTCCATTCAATCTATGGCAATGCCCTTTGCCTTGTTAAAAAAAGAAAAAGAAAATTCAAATACGATTACAAGGTATCAACTTGGGTTGGGATGGGTGGGGTGGGGGTCGAGGTGAAACGGAATGGCTGGCATCAAGTAGTTGGATGAGGTAAAGAGAAGAGCCAGATGGCAAAGAGGCTGGTGGGATAATTTTGAGGCGGTCGGGTGGTTCTAAAATCTAGTCAATGTATTAGAGGTGCGGGCCGTTGAGAGAAGAGATGAGAATCGAATAGCAAATGTTCAGTTTTTCAATAATCAATTAATGCATATGGAACACTATCATTTGTTTTATGGTTGGGAAAGTTGGTATGCAAGGATCGAGAGAATAAAGTGCTTGGAGACGATGGGTAATGTCAAAATGGGATGTGTGAGGAAAATGAAGATAGAAACAGAAAAAGAAATAAATAACAGTTAGAAGAAAGAGGAAGAGAGAAAGGAAAGAGAGAGGAGGAGAGGGAGCGAGAGGAGAGATGGCGGGAGAGAGAGAGAGAGGAGGAGGGAAGAGAGAAATGGAGGAGAGAGAGAGGAGGAGGGAAGAGAGAAATGGAGAGAGAGAAGAGGAGGGAAGAGAGAAATGGAGAGAGAGAAGAGGAGGGAAGAGAGAAATGGAGAGAGAGAAGAGGAGGGAGAGAGAGAAATGGAGGGAGAGAGGGAGGAGGGAAGAGAGGGAAATGAGGAGGGAGGGAGAGGAGGAAAGGGAGAGAGAAAGGAGGAGGGAGAGAGAGGAGGAGGGAGAGAGGAAAGGGAAGGAGAGAGGAGGAGGAGAGAGGAGGAGAGAGAGGAGGAGGAGGGAGAGAGAGGAGGAGGGAGAGAGAGGAGGAGGGAGAGAGAGGAGGAGGGAGAGAGAGGAGGAGGGAGAGAGAGGAGGAGGGAAGAGAGAGGAGGAGGGAAGAGAGAAGGGAAGAGAGAAATGGAGAGAGGAGGAGGGAAGAGAGACTAGAGATTGGGGGTAGACTAGAGGTTTCAGACAGTGAGGAAGAGAGAAAGAAGCAGAAGAGAAAAAGATAGGGAGGCAGAGTGGGAGAGATGAAAAGACAAAAGCTAAAGGAAAGGAATGACAGTGACATACGCAAAAAGAAAACGGAAAAAGACGTTCAAATGGAAAAAGAGAACATGAAAAATAATGAAAAGGTGATTTTTTGAGTGCATCCTGTTTGATGTTTCTGGCCCTCTTCCTTGGAAGATTTTTACAAGATAATCTCCCTGTTTTTCATTTCCTTGGATTTTGTTGGGTAATTAACTGAATTAACTAAAAAATAAAAAAATGCTGCCGAGAGTGACATTCCCCCAGATCTACCTGTTTAGCTCCTTGTGCACAGTCACTTCACAACTTTTGCCTGCATCTTCCTATATTTGAAATAGGATTATTTATGAACACAAATTTTATTATTTCAAAATAAAAACCTAGGCTTTGGATAACATGAAGACTCAAGTCAGAAACTGATCTTTTATTTGCCTTTCATTTTGACTTCAATGGACAAATTTGTGCATGTACTGTCACACAATTCTAAACAATTGCACGGTGCTAACAAATTAGTGTTTTAAGCCTTTTTTTCCTTTTTTTTTTTTTTGACTCCCACTGAAAACCTATCTTTATCCTTGTTTCAGACTAAGGTTTTTAAATATTTATATATACACAAATCCATACACATTCACTATTTAAATATGATAACCATAGATCTCAATAGAAACGAAGAAAAGAGATCTCAATAGAAACGAAGAAAAGAGTGCTAGACTGCTACGTGATGTCAGTTCTTCAGTACGGCTGTGAATGCTGGACAATATCATCGAAAATGAGGAAAAAACTGGAAGCGGCCGAAATGTGGTTCTACAGAAGGATACTACGGATATCGTGGACTGAGCATACAAGCAACGACGAAGTGTTAGAAAGAATGGCAACAAAAAGGAAATTGATGCTGAGCATCAGGAAGAGACAACTGAAGTTCCTGGGACATGCAATGAGGAAGGAGAGCCTGGAGAACCTGATACTGACTGGTCAGATAGAAGGAAAAAGAGACAGAGGAAGGCAGCGGATAACATATCTGCAGAGTCTGATCAGGTGGATGACGGAACGGGGGTTGCCAGGAGCAACAGGAGCAAACATACTAAGAGCCACAAGGGATAGGGAGACGTGGAGATCCATGATCGCCTACGTCCTGAAGGAACAGGGCACATAGAAGAAGAACCATTTTCTGCTTGTGGATGAAACACTTTTAAAGTCTTGAAAAAAAAGGAGAGCTTGAAAAAAAAGGAGAGCTTGAAATAAGCAGGGTTGTTGTTGGAAAGTTATATCTTAATACTAATCCTCATACAGCATTGAACAATGTCTTCCCAGACAGAGAGAAAACTGAAGGCAACAGAACTGTGTTTCTACAGAAGGATGATTAGCATGAACAGAACATGTAAGCAACAAAAACATCTTAATAAAAATGTAAACAAAATGTACACGTAAAAATAAGAAAGATAGAACTGAAATTTATTGAACCATTGACAAGAAAAGAAGGTTTGGAGAAAGTTTTAGAGTTTAAGTTTTGTTTAACAGCCTATTAACCTCTACAGGTTATCTAATGCCAAAAAGGTAGGGTTTTAAGGTATTTTTTAATGTTCAGTTGATTTAGTCAAATTTTAAGGAAAAAATTTTTCATTTTAGAAAACTGAAGATGTCTTCTAGTTTTGTATGCAAAAATGTATTGCTGGAAATAATTTTTTTCCTTCAAAAATTCATAATGACAATTTTTCCTTTTTTTTTTCTTCGAAAAAACTATTGTTGGTAATATTTTTTCCTTCAAAAGTGTCTTGTTGGTAATATTTATTAGAATAATCTTTTCCTTCAGAATTGGGTTATAGTAATAATTTATTTTCTTCAAAAATGTGTATCTTTCTATAAAAGTCTATTTTTATGTATATATTTCTATAAAGTGTATTTTTATACTTTCATAATGTTTTGACCCCAGTTTGGGAGTTAACTATTTGCCTGTAGCTGGGACCCTAATAGGTGCTACTACCCCGGGTCAGAGTGGACCTGAGAACAACAGCAATTAAGAGGTGGTCCCATGCTTCTCACAACCTCCCAATAAGAGGCCTTGCTGCCAGATACAGTTTACCGTCATGCCCAGGAGTGTTGGAGAAAGTGACACTCACAAAAGAAAAAGAGGCAAGCAGGAAGTAACCTACCAAAGAAGCTTGTGGAAATAAATGGCAGGATAGGAACTGGGATGGATGGTGAAAAGGTAAACATTACTAAGAGCTACAAAGAATAGGAAGCTGTGGTGAGCCACAACTGTCAATGTTCTATGGGGTCACAGTACATATAACAATAAGCAGGAGGTTGCTGATCAGTGCTGATTTTAGTTTATTGGAATGAAAATAAACCAAGATTAGAGTAAGTGCCAAGAGTAAGGATTTTTTTTTTTAATTAATAAACAGGGAGGGGGGTGTATACAATTATTGTCAGTCAGTTAAGTGCCATACATGATACACGCTTTGGGCGATCATGTTCCGAAAGAGATATGACTGACTGGGCAGATTATCCCGCAGTAAGTTGCCATTGCTTTCTACGGTAGACTGGTTGCCAACCAAAGCTATAGAACCCAATATGTCCTGCTATTCAACCCATATCTGTAGGAAGAAGAGGTGGATTATATTATAAAGTATTAATTGGTGGGGTATCAGTTTACTACTTCATGCCAAAAGAAAACCAATCCCCCACTTTATGACCAGTAGAAGCTTTAATTATTCTTCCAACTATTCAGTCAGAAGGAGACATGACTGACTGGGCAGAAGATTATCCCACAGTAGGTTGCCATTACTTTCTGCAGTAGACTGGCTGCCAAGGCTATAGAACCAAATCTGTCCTATTATTTAGCCCATAACTGGAGGGAAGAGATGGATTAATACCTTTCCCAAGGGTATTTGTGCATAAGTGAATGCAAGGAATTCAACTGGAATTTGAACTTGGCACCCTGATTTGTCGTTCTGAGTCTACATCCACTGCACGACAATGCACAATACAATTATTCTATGATTTTCAATTTTATGTTCCCTTCATTTTGTAATTTGCATCTTCTTGAAGTATGTTTCGTTTTTCTTCCAATATCCCACCCATTTTTAGTGTCCTCCTCCTTTTGAATTTGAATTTTCAGCTTTCTATCAAGTCTTTTCTGCCCCCTCTCAACTCACCCAGCTTCAACTTTTCCCCCATTTTGGCTTCCTTTCAGTATTTCCCTTTAAGTCTCTTTCTCACTTTCCAAATGAAAGAGAGAGAGAATTCCCAATTTCACTATCACACATTACCTACTCTTTCTCATGTCTGTCTTTTCTTTATATATTTCTTTTTTTTCTACTCTTTCTACAACTTTCATCCCCCCCAGTTCTTTTTCTAGTGTAACCTCTCCCCTTATTGATATTTTTCTTGTCTCTCTCAAAAATTCCTTCCTGCTTCTTTTCTTTCCCTGATCTCCCACTTGAACTTTGCCACCCTTCATCTACCCATTTCCTCTCCATTCACCAACATTTTACCCAAACTCCATCAGCCAGATGGTCTATCTCTCCTCGACTTCCCCAGTCTTTCATCCTCCCACTCCTGTCCCTCTGATTAAACTTGAGGATTTTGACCCTGGAATTCTTCCAAAAAGATCTTCAAAATGCTTTACATCCATTTGTCAATATTCTGCAGTTTTTTCTTTTTAATTTTTGGTATTTGATAATACTCTATGCTCTTTAAGAATGTGAACCAGTTTCTCCATTTTAATAAAAGAAAAGAGAAGAAAGGAAAGAGAAGAGAAAAGGAAAAAAATTAAAAGTCACTCTTATAGTTGCTTGTAAGAACAAACAGCATTTTGAATATGATGGGCTGCTGAATGTTTAAAAGTAATGATCCACTAGTTGAAAGCATTTTTAAGTCAGGTGCTACATATTCAATTGCACAAGAAATTTCAATATGTTCTGTACACTAAAACAAGGCACACTATTCTAGAATATTCAACAAGCCAAGTCCCAGAAGACAACTGGGGACAAGAATGAGGTCACCATCTAAATTTTTGCAGAAGACCAATTATGCTTGATAGTCACCAGACTTGAGACAAAGTAAAAAGCTGTATGAGAGTCATAGAATGTTATCAGATCACTCCAGGATGTGGGCAGTAATGGTCCTTCACACTTCCCTCTCCTTTGTAGCTTACTATTCCTCCTAATCCCTGTTCTTCTATCTATCTATTTACTAATTTTTTTCAGCTATCAAACTAAGTGCTCTTTTCTCATTATGTGCCCCAGAATATTTTCAACATCCTTCTGGAGAACTACATCCATCTCAAAAAAAAAGAAGAGAAGAGATGGCAAAAGACATGGCAGTCAAACTCTTGAAGATTCTAGCTGTCAGGGAAGGAAGAAATCTGTACAATTTCACAGGTGAGAGGTATAAGAAAAAAAAACTATTAGAAAAGAACCTACGGTTACATCTTGCTATTTCAACAGTAAAATAAGACCTACTTACTAATGTCTTTTCATCTTATTAAAATTTTCACCTCTTCCATTAATCTCTCACTTCTTAGTAACATTATTGAAAAAAGAAAAAAAACAAAAGAAACAATGTGGAAATAATATTCTCACACAAAAGCTGTGGCAATAACAAGGACAGGTCCTGTGAAAAGAAAATCTGCACTTACGAATAAACATCATGTTTGACAGTTTGTCCTTGCGTCAACAATCTGTTATAAACTATCCTATCATGATCAAAGAAACACACAAGCATGATCTTGAACTGCAATGGAGACAGGTGGCCCTATTTTTTGGCTGAAGAGAATTGTTTTTCTCTGCATACTCTGGCCTTTTATTTCTGGGTCATATTGAAAGCACCATGTTTCATCACCAGTCATGAACTTGTCAAGCATTTCTGTGTTATTAAAAGGATCAGAGGAAATGATAAGCTGACATTGTTTCAATTAAAATTTAGAGGCACCATCTTTTACTAAGTAATTCTCTGTCAGAATATATCCGTTCTTTCTTGCATCTATCTTTTGTCTTTTTCATTGCCTACTTCTTGTATGTCTACGGCTATATCATGTTGAATATATTGGTTCCTGTCCGATCACCGAAGTTAAGCAACATCGAGCCTGGTCAGTACTTAAATGGGTGACCATTTGGGAATACCAGGTGCTGTAAATGTAAGGGCCAAGAATGGTCCACCAGTCCTCCAGGTTTGGGGGTTGGGTGCAGGGCGAACAACCATGCCCCGTAAAAAACAGTTTGTTACAGAAACAGCAACAAAAAGTTGCTACCCTATGCACAATCTGGGTGCGATGGATAAATGATGATCTTGAACTGTATGTTCTAGCCAAATAGCCATTAATTTTTCAACTCAGAATACACCATGCATAGCGCTCATTGTTACGGAGGAGAAAGCACTTCCAAATAAACATCTATACCTACTTTTTTTGCACATCATCTCACTCTTCTGTAAACAACTTGATTTTTTCACAGTATGTTCAGGATAAAGCGTTTTTAAAAAAAATCATAACTATATGCAAGGCTAACCTGTTCGTGGCTAATGCCACGAACAGGTTGCTGACTGCGAATAGAATAAGTAAAAAAATGAAAAAAGACACCATTTTAAAGAGCAAGACGAATAGAAGAGTAATCAGGATAGTAGATAATGATTGACATTGACCTTCAGAAATTTAGTTGGAAAATATGGAATCAGAAGGGATTTCCACAAGCTAGAAATGCATAGAACTTATGGTTCTAGCCAATTCAACTCTGAATTGATGAGACCATGCCACCGATCTAGTACTGTGCTTAAATTGTATTTTTAAACTTCCACCATCATATATCAATGACCAAGTCAATTGTTTTTGAGGATTATATAGACATTGTCAGTTTAGCAATAGTTTCATTATTTTTTGAGTGGGGGGAGGGGAAAAAAAGGAAGTTTAATATAAATTATATTTATATAAATTATACAAAATCCAAATTATTTTTGATTTTTGCTTCGTAATTGCATGCATTAAAAATCACACATGGAATTTTGGGGCAAAAGCAATCATATAAGGTGGGGAAAAGAAAGAAATCGTTTGTGAGATTTTTTGGGGAAAAAAAAGAAATCGTTTAGTTTTTTGGGGAAAAAAAAGAAATTTTTTGGGGGAAAAAAAAGAAATGCGTTTGTGAGATTTTTGGGGGAAAAAAAGAAATTTTTCGGGGGAAAAAAAGATTTTTGGGGGAAAAAAAGAAATCGTTTGTGAGATTTTTTGGGGGAAAAAAAAGAAATCGCTTGTGAGATTTTTTGGGGGAAAAAAAAGAAATCGCTTGTGAGATTTTTTGGGGGAAAAAAAGAAATCGTTTGTGAGATTTTTTTTGGGGAAAAAAAAGAAATCGTTTGTGAGATTTTTGGGGGAAAAAAAGAAATCGTTTGTGAGATTTTTTGGGGGAAAAAAAAGAAATCGTTTGTGAGATTGGGGGGGGGAAAGAAATCGTTTGTGAGATTTGGGGGGGAAAGAAATCGTTTGTGAGATTTGGGGGGGAAAGAAATCGTTTGTGAGATTTGGGGGGGAAAGAAATCGTTTGTGAGATTTGGGGGGGAAAGAAATCGTTTGTGAGATTTGGGGGAAAAATCGTTTGTGAGATTTGGGGAGAAAAATCGTTTGTGAGATTTGGGGAGAAAAATCGTTTGTGAGATTTGGGGGAAAAATCGTTTGTGAGATTTGTGGAAAAAAAAAGAAATCGTTTGTGAGATTTGTGGAAAAAAAAAGAAATCGTTTGTGAGATTTGTGGGAAAAAAAAGAAATCGTTTGAGATTTGAGGAAAAAAAAAGAAATCGTTTGTGAGATTTGAGGAAAAAAAAAATCGTTTGTGAGATTTGAGGAAAAAAAAGAAATCGTTTGTGAGATTTGTGGGAAAAAAAAGAAATCGTTTGAGATTTGAGGAAAAAAAATCGTTTGTGAGATTTGAGGAAAAAAAGAAATCGTTTGTAAGATTTGAGGGAAAAAAAGAAATCGTTTGTGAGATTTGAGGGAAAAAAAAGAAATCGTTTGTGAGATTTGAGGAAAAAAAAGAAATCGTTTGTGAGATTTGAGGAAAAAAAAGAAATCGTTTGTGAGATTTGAGGAAAAAAAAAATCGTTTGTGAGATTTGAGGAAAAAAAAAGAAATCGTTTGTGAGATTTGAGGAAAAAAAAAGAAATCGTTTGTGAGATTTGAGGAAAAAAAAGAAATCGTTTGTGAGATTTGAGGAAAAAAAATCGTCTGTGAGATTTGAGGAAAAAAAATCGTTTGTGAGATTTGAGGAAAAAAAAAGAAATCGTTTGTGAGATTTGAGGAAAAAAAAGAAATCGTTTGTGAGATTTGAGGAAAAAAAAAGAAATCGTTTGTGAGATTTGAGGAAAAAAAAAGAAATCGTTTGTGAGATTTGAGGAAAAAAAAAGAAATCGTTTGTGAGGTTTGAGAAAAAAAAAATCGTTTGTGAGATTTGAGGAAAAAAAAAGAAATCGTTTGTGAGATTTGAGGAAAAAAAAAAGAAATCGTTTGTGAGATTTGAGGAAAAAAAAAGAAATCGTTTGTGAGATTTGAGGAAAAAAAAAGAAATCGTTTGTGAGATTTGAGGAAAAAAAAGAAATCGTTTGTGAGATTTCGGGAAAAAAGAAATCGTTTGTGAGATTTGGGAAAAAAGAAATCGTTTGTGAGATTTGGGGAAAAAAAAATCGTTTGTGAGATTTGGGGAAAAAAAAATCGTTTGTGAGACTTGTAAGTAGCTTAAGAAATTCCCTTTCTTGCTGAAATAAACATCAAATTCATGTAAAGTTTCTTGATTTGACTAAAAAACATGTTTGTTTTTCTTTTTGCACACATTTGGTTAAATAATTTTTTTTAAATTGTGTAACTCCACAGAAGAGTGTTTGTTGAAGTACGTGCAATCATTGATAGTCTAAATCAAAGCTACATCACCAATTCTCCAGGTCTTAAAAGTGGTTGAATTCTTTTCCAACAAACCTTGTACACACTAAATCTACAAGAACGCAAAACATTTGAAGGAAAATAAGTCAAAAGAATGTACAAAGTTTACTTACGTATTTTATGGTATCCAGCATCTCTAAACGTGTAAGGAAGACGGCTGCGAATGTAAACACTATGGGCTTTTTTCTCTTCAACTTTGTAATGTTGACCATCAACACTCCACAAGAAGATCACTGTTTTAGCCAAATCACTGTTGCTGGCATCTGTGTATGAAAAAATGAACAAAAAATAATCTATACATTCACTTTTAAAAGGTTTGAATAATCTTTTTTCACAGTCTAAGAGCTACTTAAGTAAACTGGTCCACTCATTAAAAACAGGGAAAAATTTTCTAAAATCTTTTGTAGATTTGCATTTTGAGAACATTCTTTAGGCCACAACTCTTCTCAGAGTTTAAAAATATTTTATTTTCATTAATTTGTTATTTATGATATCAATACAGTGGCAAATTGATCCCTGATTTTTACAGAGTTATCAGTACTTTTTTCTTTTTGTTTTATTTGATAATTGTCCTGCCTTGAAACTGCTTTGGGATTGATATATTTGTTTATGTTTTTGCTTATTTATGTTCATTTTTGTTAATTAAAAATGTTTACATTTGTTTGTTCCTTAAAATATTAAAAAATTCAAAAAATAAGTAAAATAAAATAAAAATTCCAAACAATTGCTTGAGTAAAATGTTGTATTAAACAAACCCCAAGAATATATTTGTTCTATATTTGAAATAAATCTTTTCATCAAAAATTATTTAAGAAAGTGTTTTCATATTCTGATACCAATGACACAAACACTTTGAAAATTTGACATTTGTAAACAAACAGCTATTTCCGATAACTCTGTAAATGTCAGGGATCAATTTTATACTGTATTGATATTATGGCGGGGATATCGTTTATTAAAAAAAAAAATATGATGATGCAGGACTAAAATCATTCATTCCTTTATTTTTTTTTTAATCATATCATTCCGAGCAAGGCGGTAACACCACTGATGTGCAGGGGGCTACATAAGAGTGAAGAGATTGGAAAAGAGAGAATCGGAAGCCATATCCTAAAAGGGGAACAGGGGATGAGCCTCTTCACCTGTTCAGTAGACGTGGGTGGAGTGTGAACCGGGCGATAGTTTAGTCTATGTTTTAAATTGTGCATATGGTATTTTGTTGTCTCTCCTAAAACCCTTATTCGGCCATCCATTTATTCAAGTTCACTAAGTATGTTATGTGTTGTTTTTCTCTATCCCTCTTGCCTTCAATCTGCCCAATGAGTAACAAATTTTCCAAGCTGTCTTTCCTCACTATGCATCCCCAAAATTTCAACTACCACTTTCTCATGTTACATATAACTAACTTTTTTGTTTTCATTTTATCTAAAACTTTGTTGTTATATATTCAGTCCATGGTATTCTCAGCTGCGTATTCATCTTTGAGAACATTGTTCAGCATTCCCTGTCATATAGGAGGACAGATGTCATGTAACACTTCAGTATTCTTTCAGTACTCCATTCTTTCTATCCTCAAGCACACATGGCTCATTGGATATAGGTGTTGATTAGTTCCAGTGACTTGACTGAAAGAGTTCTAAGTTCAATACCTGACTACAACAGTTGTGAACAAATAACTTCAAAAATTGAGTTGAAAGTAGATAACTACATGACCTCCGGAAGTGGCATCACACATGGAATGAGAATTATATACGTCAGTGATAGAAATAAAGGGTTCAGTTCGAAATTCCTAGTATCTGAAGACGGACGGAGCATACAACTACCATAACATCATAAACATGGCAATAAAAACGAGAACAACAGTCCGAGCAATGTAAAGAATATACTTTCTTTTTTTTTTTTGTTTCTAACAGTTTTTCTGTTTCTTAATACTCTGCTTATATTCCATTATGCCTTTGATTTTCAGTGATACACTTTCTGTCCTCTGCTAAAACACTTACCAGATATTTTTTTTTTTTAAACTTGTTTGTTTTTATTATCTCTAATTTGTAATTTGGGTTTAGGGTTCATCCTTTTGCTAAAAACCATGCATTCTATCTTCTTGCAACAGATGTTTAGTCCTTTCTTCTTGCTTTCCTTCACTACCTGCTGTAGGAGCTTTTGTAGTTTCCTTTCCATGTCTGCTATCAGCACTCAGTCATCTGCATATCTTATGTTGAGATTGTGGCTGCTATATAAGGCATTGCAAATTATCTTACTACAAGTGTACCTCTGCCATCAAAATATTTGAGAGGATTATTAGCTATTTCCTCACAAGTTATCCCCCCCTAAGTATGACAAGAGGAAAAATTATATAATATATACACACAGAGTTTTTATTATAATAGAGAGGATAAGAATTCACTGGAAATAATTTTCCTGTGTCAATGAATTCCAACTGATTTCTTCAGGATAATCTATTGATTGTATGTATCTTACCACTGAGCTGAGATTGTACTTGACATCAGTAAATTATTGCAAATAACTTTTCATTTTTCATTCACAAAAAAAAAAGTATCTCTTTAAATTTCACAATATATATTACTTATGAGAACAATGATTTTTTTATAAGATTTCATTAGAAATTAATTCACTGCAATTGATTTTAATACTATTTTGAAACCTGTGATATCACAGGTAAGGTTTATTACATTAAAACTTTCATTCTTTATAATGATTACATTTAGAATTTACAAATACAGCAAGCATATATAAAATGCATTGCATGTTACCTTAATACAAAAATTCATTAAAAATTATTTTAGTATAGAAACTGTATTGCGATTGATATTTTTTTTTTTTGTTGATATAGCTTGTGATTTCACAGGTAGAATTTCTTGAATATATCCAGACTTAGTTTTAATAATTACAAATTAAACAAATTACAAATTATCTTGTAAGTCATTTGCAATTATTTCACTTTAGTATTGCATTGATTTTACAACTTATTATGGAATGTGATAAGCATTGAACAATGTCTTCTCAGATGGAGAGAAAACTGAAGGCAACAGTTAAGGTTTATTACTTTAAAACACTCATTCTATCTCATGATTATATTTAAAATGCTATAATAAATATTAAAAACATACATAGACTGCACTGCAAAGCATAAGAATTCATTGGAAATTATCTTAGTTTAAAATTTTATTTTAATAATTTCACCCCAAGCAAGGCAATAAAGTCACTAAGATGCAAGGGGTTAATGAGTATCAGATAATATAAGAAAGAAAAAAACACTAGTAGGGAGTAAGAACAATAAAAGAATAAAAATTAAGACAAGATAATGATTGACAGTGATCTTGCAAATTTGGAAGATCAAAGACAAAGTTCAGTAAACAAAAGTGCAAGAGAAGAAACTGTTGGTATAAAACTTCATAAAGTCATTTTAACTGTAAAATGATGAGACCTTACAACCAATCTACTAGTATGCATAAATTCATAAAGTCAATCAGAACAATTGCCATGAAAGTATTAATAGAAAAGGGAAGCTCTATTATGGCAGTGAGAAAGTAACTGAAGCCCTTATGCCAGGTCAGGACCAATAACATTGCATATTCTTTGTAATTTATGAAGAATCTCTAAATATATAACAAAAGGAACAGACCAGATACGGCAGCAATATTCAAAGCAAATAGAAATGAGAGACCTATATATGTAAATGTATTGAAATTGAATTTTTATACTAGCTATTCATGAAACCTTTGATATCACAGATAAACAGTAACTACTCATCACTATTTATGCATTGTTCTTCAGTAATGAATCAAACCCTCTTGACTTCTGATGTGTGTTTACACTGTGTATATAACATTCTAAAATCTGCCTTCTTCACTGTGTGCCAATAGCTTAGTGGTAGAATCTTTGATGTCAAATTGTTCAAGTTTCAATTCTGGTTGGAAGCAACTGGATGTCTAACCGTATTGATACAGTAAAACAGGACTCTCTGTGGATGACTATATATTTGTACATTAAAGTTTAGAATTGTATTGAAGGGAAGTTTTTTGGGTTATGTATTTTTAACTCAAAAATATTTTTATAATGCACTGAAAATCACTAAGAAAACAACTGTCAGTGGTTGAAATTAGTAGAAAGCTTTACTAGCAAAATCAAGGCTATTATATCTATCAGATAATTACATTGTGAAAGATTTTACAATAAAATGCATTGAAAATCAGAAAGAACGGGGTTGTCAGTTGTGCGGATTTACTGACAGAAAGGGGTTATGTATCTAATTCAAGACATGGGAGATTTGAGACGGATTTACCTAAATCTCAACACTATACCAGAAACATTCCATCTTA
>JBBBDQ010000635.1:3345000-3350000 GCA_037127315.1 Ascarosepion bandense
GATAGCAGATCAAGAAGTGTTTAGAATTCAAAAACTGGTTTTATCACAACCTGAACACCAAATAACTTTCAAATTATTCATTTGGTATAGTTAACAGCCAATGCTCATTTAGATATGTTTGACCTTCCTATTTTTTTTTTAATCTACAAATTCATGCTTATCTGTGGTTTTGCTGTCAGCTGTTTCAACTAGTTGTAAGATAAACACTTAATAATAGTTCCAAAGAACACCAGTAGCGATATTGGCAACAGAAAGTATATCTGCTAAATGAAAACAGAAATTCTTGACTTAATTAGAATAAAAGAAATTCCTAATTTGCAAAGATTGCCAGGAGAAATAAATCTTCACCTTTTATTACAGTATTTTGTAATAATTTTTTTTAATCATGTCACCACAAGCAAGGCAATAAAGCCACTAAGACAAAATGCATGATAAATAAACCAACTATGATCTGCTCAGCATGATTGCAGTGAAAATTGCAAGTGGGCTCTCTAAGTATTGAAAATAAAAAATGAAATATGTGTCTGATCAGGTCTGTGCAACTGGATTGGCTAGCTGCCTTAACATATGGAGGTTGGGAAGAGTCGTAAACAAGTCAGTTAAGTGCCATACATGATACACGCTTTCTGACTGAGAAAATTATCTCAGAGTAGGTTGCCATTGCTTTCTGCAGTAGACTGGTTGCCAGCCAAGGTTATAAAACCTAATCTGTCCTATTATTTAACCCATAACTGGAGGGAAGAGACAGATTAAAACCTATCCCAAGGGTATTTGTGCATAAGTGAATGCAAGGTATCCAACTGGAATTCGAACTTGGCACTCCAATTTGTCATTCGGAGTTGGTATCCACTGAACCACGCCATATATTTCTCCTGTCATAGAGGAGTAGGTGGGGCTTGGAATTTTTTTTTTCCTTATGTCTTAATGTAAAAAACACAATATATATGTTGCTGTCATTTTAGATGGCATATCAGTATAAATATCTTGCCATCATTTTTGATGGCACAAGCCCACACAGGTATATGTAACATTTTTGTTATTTCAAATGTCATGATTTTCGGAGTCAAATAAGAAAGTATGCAGGTTTCTCCTACAAAGGATGATGCAGGTTTGATCTCTGTCAAATACCACATTTTCTTTAAGACTTCTTGAATGTGCATGTCAATAGACGTAAAATATACACTGTTCAAAATAAAAATAAATTGGAGCATCTATTTAAAATATGAGGTTCTAAATGCAGAGTTGTCATCCTAAACTGATTGCCAACCATCACAAGGGAGCCTAATCTGACCCTTCTTTTTTAACCCTAAACTGAGTAGAAGAGATGGATTCACACCTTCAGTAAAGGATATTTGTATGAAAGTGAATGCAACAAATATGGCTGGAATTCCAACATAAACCACCAATCTGTTTCAGAGTCACTAACCATTTAACTAAATGCACATGCATTAAGAGGGAGAGGAAGAGGAGAAGGTGCAGGAGGAGGAGAAAGCACAAGAGGAGAGAGAAGGAAGACGAGCAAAGATTGCAGGAGAAAAAACACTACTTTATGAAACTCATCTGGTCTTTGTCAACCTCCAACATATATATATATATATATATAGGATGTTGATTTATTTTGATTTATTTGTTTTACTTACATATTTATAAACAACACCTTGGCTCTCAGAAACAAAAGGAACTCCATGCGTAAAGCTACAAGTTTATTTGCCTGAAGAGAGTCAACTTTAGACTCGAAACACATGTAGCATCACAAATACAATTATGAACACTTAAAGTATCATAACATGTATAAGAACAACAATAAATATACACGTGAAACAAAAAGTTCACGGCCTCTCTCACTTTTTATTCTATACCAATTTCTGTTGTTGGAACAACCCTATTTCTGTTTCTAGTGTATATGTACTACAATTATATCTACTTAGAGCCAAAAAGCAAAACTTAAATTAAAGGGCTGAAAAAAATACAGACATACAGGCAGATAAACAGACACACACACAAACATCTTGCATTTTATATATATATTATGGATTTTCTGCACTATTGTAAAAACTGCAACCTTGAAACTTCTGAATATCATTTCTTATGTCTTTGTTTATGAGTGTATCAAATTTGATTAAAATCGGACCACTCCTTCTATAATCTGATTTTTTCGATTATCAATATTTATCGGGGGTACCTCGACACAAAACCTAGCTAAGAACACTCGCAGACGCTTAGAGTACAACTGTGTAAATTTTCAAGAAAATTGGTTCAGCTGTTTTGGAGTCTATAGGTAACAGACACACACAAAGTTTCATTTATAAATAAGTTTAGATATATATGACATATTTCAGGCTATCTTGTGAGGTCAAGTAAAAAACCAACTAAAAACAGATGGCTTAATACAGGCAACTGTAAAAGAGAATGGAACTTTGATGAAACAAAGTTATCAGTCTGAACAAATGGTAAAAGGCACTACTGGTTCCTGACAGGTACAATAGGATATTAGACATATGGCATCAGAGAACAGAGTGGATCTTTTTTTTTTCTCTTTGTGTGATGGCAGTTAGTGGGGTGGAGACATTCTGGAAAGGACTAAAAATAAAAGCTAACCAACCAATCACAGTGAAGGCAAGAGCCCAAAAGTTAACTACATTCTTTGATTACAGGATATAAAAAAAAAAAAAAAAAAAAAAAAAAAATGAAAAAAGAAAAAGAAAGAAGAAAAACACTTTGCCTGATTTATAATGGGATACACCTTTATATGCAAATACATTCGCACCTAGATGTGTACGTATTTATCCACACACGCCTCTGTCTGTACATAGATACACATAATCATGTAATGGGCCAATTTATTTTTCTTTCCTTTTCACCATAAAAGAACTTTTATTTAATTTTTGGGACCAGAAGCAATTTTTTTTCTATTTAAACTCACAATTAGGTTTCGTAATATTTTTTCATTTATCCAAGTTTTTTTTTTTTTTTTATCATTATCAAGGAAACCTTCTGTCATTATGTTTGAATTAGGAATCCGAAAAATTGTGTGTGTGAGAGAGAGAGAGAGAGAGAAAGATAACTATATATAAATTTTTATAAGTTTCATACATCCTGAATAGTTTTGGATGAAAGAAGTTTGTCAAAGTGGAAAATTATTCCTGTGACAGGTTTTATCCATGACATCAGACTAGGTTTGTTTATGTTGATGCAACTAAACTTGTGCATGAATCTTTCCATCATGTCTATTATAAAATAAACCACAATGTTATGAGAAAAGATCTACTAAACATCATAAGAACTGGGATGAAAATTTACTGTGAATGAATGAGCAATTAAAGCACTTTCTAAATATTCACATCTTAGTGAATTACTTTCTCTTTTAATCAGAGTAGCATTTTTTTTTTTAATGTCAAAATTGTGGCCAGTCTTGTTATGGAGAACAACAAAGGTGTTTAATATGTTTTTAAAAATCAGTCTTTGGTGTTCATATAATATTTTATTTAAACTTCTTGAGATTTCTTTAATAATATATCTGGCAATCTTTGCTGGTGATAGAGTAAATTCCTCCTCACTGTTTCGATGAATTCTTTTCAATTAGGTCTGTGATAAAGTTAGTGAACAGAATATACTTTTTTTATTCAGTCAGTCAGTTAAGTGCTATATGTGAAACACACTTGGGCGATCGTGTCTCGAAAGAGACATGACTGACTGGGCAGAAGATTATCCCGCAGTAGGTTGCCATTGCTTTCTGTGGTAGACTGGTTGCCGACCAAGGCTATAGAACCCAATCTGTCCTGTTATTTAACCCATAACTGGAAGGAATAGACAGATTAATACCTTTCCCAAGGGTATTTGCACATAAGTGAATACAATGAATTCAGCTGGAATTCGAACTCGGCTCCCTCAATTTCTCGTTCCGAGCCGATATCCAATGCACCAAAATGCACATCTGCACATAATTTATTAATTAGGTTTGTCAAAAAAAGTGCTTTCCTATTTTGGAATATTTTATGAAACTTTTGTTTCATATTGAAGAGGAGAAGGTTTTCAAGGTATTTCTCCTCTTCATGTAATTATTGATAGCTGCAAATTATAATGAGTTTTTAAGTAGTATTCAAAGATTAGTCCAGATTTACTTTGTTATCATAGAAATAGTAATTTATTCATTGATTTCTATCAGTTGATCTTCACTGGTTACTAAGCTTTAATCTAATGTCAACACACAAGTAGAATATCTAGAAAAGGTAGAGTATTGATAACTTCTATTTTGTATGTAAATTCTATAAAACATCCAAATTTGTTTAGTTTATTTACAATATCAGGTAAATGACTTTCATGTGCATATATTAATAAAGCAAAATAGATATGTAGGAAATACATTATTTAGGTAAAATATTTTAGAAAGGAACAGATTTAAAAAATACTAAGAAAATACATGGCATCACAAACTACTAAATGTGCGTGTGTGTGTATGTATATATATATATATATATATACACACACTATGATATATATACATACACACACTACTATATATATATATATATATACACACACATACACACAAACACTACTATATATATATATACGCACATACACACACTACTAGATATATATATATATATATATATACACGCACATTATGTATATACACACATTACTATATATATATACATGTATACACTACAATACATAAACACGGACACTACTATATATACACACACACATATATATATACACACATACGTATATATATATATATATATATATGCACACACATACGTGTATATATATATATATATACATACACACACATACGTATATATATATACACACACACATATATATACACACACACACATATATATACACACACACACATATATATACACACACACACATATATATAAACACACACACATATATATATATACACACACATGTATACACACACACATATGTATACACATACGTATATATATATATACACACACACATGTATACACACATACGTA
>JBBBDQ010000635.1:3355000-3457500 GCA_037127315.1 Ascarosepion bandense
ATAACAGTAAAAAAATATTATATATATATATATATAGTCATCTGCAGACAGATCTGTTTCACTGCATCACAGCTCATCAGTATGGTTAGACTCCGATTGCTTTTAACCCAGGATTGAAACCCGACTGAATTGGCATCAGTCGGCATTTCTACCTCTGGGGTTGGGCTCTCGGTAAAAGAAGGCAGACTAGAGAGAGAGAGAGGAAAAGTGCAAAATATTATTTCAAAAAATATCCAAACCAAAACAAAATTGGAGATGATGAGACTCCATGGAAAAGCTAAGCGATGTGCTAAACCAACACATATTGAAATGTGTAGTTTAGGAACTTTTCAACATGTCTGATTGTGTGTTTGTGTGTGTGTGTGGGTGTGCTAGGTTTAGAATTTTTGTTCTGAAATTGGTTCTTCCGTCTATGATACTAACATAATCACGTCTCCAATCTGCCATCCTCAGATAAGTGATCCAAGCAGTATCTTAAAAAATTTGAGGTGACTGGCTTCTGAAGACACTTAGTTTGTCCAACCGTGTCTCCATTCCATATCCACATGGTCTGTCGGCCCCTGTACCCCTTACCAAATCCATGTTCATAACTCCATGTCTCCCCAATGCACATGCTTGTCTGTTTGCCCATGTCCCCCACTATATCCGCATGTTTGCCCATTTTCCCCGTGACACCCCCACATATCTAGATGCTTGTCAGTCTACCCGTGTAACCCATGTATCCACATGCTTGTCCACCACACCATGTCACTCCCGTTCATTTCATAGTCTGGCACCCTGTGCCCCCCTCTATCCACACACTCCACTTGTCAGTGACCTAATGTCTGCATTATGTTCCTTTGACTATGTTGCTATATCTCAGTCTAATTCATACAGAATGCAAGCAAATTCCCCATCATAAAACCTAACCATCCTCATGAAATACAATACAAAAAAGCAGACCCATGAATTCAACATCAAAAGCCACCTGTTTTTTTTCTTTCAATAAACTATCCAGTCTGACAAGAAATTTTAAAATATTACATGATATAGAGGAGAAAAGAGGTTGGCAGTACTGTTCTGTAAACATCAAGAGGACATGTGAGAAAATTAATCAAATGGTTGTTGTGGGCAAAGAAAAATAAGCTCAATTCTGAGCTAGAGTTTATAAAAATAGGAAGAAAAAAGGTTGCTAGTTCTATCACTATCTAAACTTATTTATAAATGAAACTCTGTGTGTGTGTGTGTGTGTGTGTGTGTGTGTGTGTGTCTCCCCATTACCTAAAGACTCTGAAACGGCTGAACCAATTTTCTAGAAAATTTACAGTTGTACTATAAGCGTCTGCGAGTGTTCTTAGCTAGGTTTTGTGTTGAGGTACCCCCAATAAATATCGAAAATTGATAATCGAATAAATCAAGTTATAGAAGGAATGGTCCGATTTTAATAAAATTTGATACACTCATAGACAAAGACATAAGAAATGATATTCAGAAGTTTCAAGGTTGCAGTTCTTCCAATAGTGCAGAAAATCAATAATATATATATATATATATATATATATATATATATATATATATATATATAAAGGCAAGATGTGTGTGTGTGTGTGTTTATCTGCCTGTATGTCCTTTATACAAATCCACAATTTGTGTCCAATACTCACCAAACTTCACACAAATATTCTTTAGGCTGAGTCTGAGCTCCAGGACCATGGATTAGTTTTAAAGCTTTCATTACATCCGAGCAACACCGGGCTATACTGCTAGTGATATATATAATTGAGAGGAATCAGTGACTCATAAAGAGCATATGAAATATCCTATAATGGCAAGGAAATTGTTTAATGCCTCTAAATGAGACAGAATCCCTGCAAATATGACCGACCTGTTTTATAATGATTTGGCTGTTGAAAGCCAGTATTGTTGATACAAAGATCAAATTCCTTACAAACAGAAAGAAGATGAAAACCATTTGAATTAATTTTAACCTACTCCATATGGGCCATGTCAGATGGTTTCTTCCAACTAGTGCATTGAAATCACCCACACTTTTCAGTAGTGCTGATAACAAGACATGAGTACAAATATTTACCACGAACACAATGAACACCCCCTCTCAGGTTTTGTTACAGAAAAATGACCTGTAAGAGTTTTTTTTTTTTTAAATCGAGAACATTTCTATATAATTAATTTATTAGAATTAATGCAAAGATAACTCCATCTTTCAACTTGGAAAAAAAAAAAAAAAAAAAAAAAAAATATATATATATATATATATATATATATATTACACACACATTCCATACGCCTATGGCTTAGGGGTTAGCAACTCCGACTGACACCAAATTGGTCATGTTTCAATCCCGCCCAGAAGCAAGTGGATGTCTAGCCACACTGATGAGCTGTGATATAGTGAAACATGCCTGTATGTGAATGACGAATATATATTTTTTATGGTGATTGTCAATGTCACCAAGCCTTCTTTCCTCAAAACATCATAGCCATGAAATTTCTGATTCTAAAGCACACTTAAAATCAGAACTTTTTTAGATACATGAGAAAAGAGGACCTGGAGAATTTGACGCTCATAGGATATATCTAAGGTAAAAGGAACAGGCAGCAGGCCAACTCCCTGATAAGTAAAAATTAAATATATTCAATTTAATTCCATTTTCCTTCAGACTTCTTCATTGCCTGCATGCTGTCCCTGCTATTATCATCATTCCTCTGTAGAACCACTTCTGTTCCTGAAAGTTTTCATTCCATGTCGGAGGAGATTAATGCAGTTAGGAAACAAAGACTAATTTTTATTAAGATTCACTAAGCTTACTATAGCAAATAGAGACTTGGGTAAATCCATATCGTAAGCAGGTGGAGGAGAGCCTATTCCTTCTGGAAATCAACACACATACCTGTAGGTTTGTTTTTTGTTTCTTAAGACTTACATTGCAATTAATGCTATAAGTGAAAATCTGTATGTTTCTTAATCATATAACAAGCCAACAAATATCAAAAAGACTGATGTCAAACTTGCATTAAATGAGTTACTTTCACAATGTGAGTGAAGGTAAAAAGAAAACACTGAATTTTTCTCCCAAGAGAAAACAGAGTAGAATAGCATCTAAGGAAATGAATAAACTTTGGGGAAAGTTTTGATTGTTTATACGAGTACAGGAGGGATGCGGCAAGAGGGGTGGTTTGTCCTTGGAGTGTCCTTCACTAGTTACAGTTAAGCAGTCAGTGGAAATTGTGTGGGAGTAGAAATATGGGCAGCAGTGAGAGAGAAGTTATATCAAAGAAAACATGGCCTGAAAATATGGTTGCCTCTAAATTCTGACACACCTGAGTACACAAAATTCATGAGATTTAATTAATACGTGCTGGCTCTGAGAGAGAAAAGGTAAACATAGGACTGACAGAAATATACACAGGCCTGAAAATTAAAGAAACTTCTATACCTAAGAGTGTTATGCACAGAGACAGAGGTCGGAATAGTATATTGGCTCAAAAACAATACTTGTCAGGTCCTGAGAACATATTCAACCCCTTGGGATCAGGGGTTTCTGCCTTCCCCACTTTTTTTTTTTAAATTGTCACCTAGTAAATTTTTTCACTATTAAGCCTTACAGGTATTATATTTTGTTTGAATCAAGTTCATAAAACTGTTCTTAATATGATGTACCTAACATTATTTCAAATTTCAATAGTTGAATAATCCCAAATAGTCTGAAAGGTCGAAGCAGTAGATAGTTGGGGAACTGTTCGTTTGGGATTCCCTATTTTAATAGCGAATGGTTTTTTGGGCTTCACATTAACTGCATCCATAGCAACAGAGCCGTGTCTAATATTAGATAGATTGATTGATGGTGTCTATTACTCTTCAGGCTGATTTTGAATTCAGAGTTGTCCTGCTAGACTGGTTGCCAGCTCAAGGCAAGAGATTCCAGTTAGAACTGCCATTTAATCCATAGCTTGGGGGAGAAGGATTTATACCTTTCTCAAGGATACTTGTGTGAATGTAACTAAATTGGCTGGTATTCTTCTATATAATTGGGAAACCAGTTATTTACAGGCGATTTATAATAACTGATTTTCAAACATTGGACAGAGATTTTTTTATGAATGTGCGACTGGAAGTTTAAAATAACTGAAATTTCAAAATTAGTTCACGCTCCACCCACGTCTATTGAACAGGTGAAGAGGCTCATCCCTTGTTTCTTGTTTAGGATGCGGTTTCCGGTTTTCTCTTTTCCAATCTTCTCACTTTTTTTTTTTCCCAATTGGAGTAGATAGATCTATCTATCGCCCGGTTCACACTCCACTCACGTCTATTGAACAGGTGAAGAGGCTTGTCCCTTGTTCCCTGTTTAGGATGTGGTTTCCGGCTTTCTCTTTTCCAATCTTTTCACTATTACGTAGCCCCCTGCACATCAGTGGCATTGCTGCCTTGCTCGGGGTGATATGATTAAAAAAAAAAAAATTACTAAAGGATCTTGAACACTTTCATCCAGGTTTGTGTGATCTTAAAATGTATTTTTTGGTATGATTATATTTGAACATTATTTCCGATCTTTCATTTAGTAATTCTTTGTTCTAGAAATATTATGGCTAACTTTTCTTTTTGGCAAAATCTGCTGACATCATTGTTATAAGCTTTGTCTTCTTTTCTTATATTCCATGATATATCAGGGTCCTTGTCATGTTTTTCTTTTACTTTCTACATGTGGTCAGCCAGTTCTTACAATTTTCAAGGTTTTCAAGCTTGAATCTGGACTTGTGATTATTTCATTCTGTTTTTAAAAATACCTAATTAATGTTGCTTATATTGTCTCTGTTTTGGCCTGATAAATAGAAATAATGCAACTAAACCCATAAAATTGGTGTAATTCTTTTACTAAACCCTTTTCTGGCTGCTTTAGTTATGCTATCTTTTCAAACATTAAAAATGATTTTTGTATTTGTCTTGTCTTATTTTTCCAAAAGTCTACACACTGAGAGAGCTTTTCCTGACTGAAAAAAAAAACAACAAAAAAAACAACAAAAAAAACCAAAAAAAAACAAAAAAAAACTGGTGCTATAGATCTCTCCCAGTCCCAGATTCACACTCACTATTGGCTAATACCTGCTCAGTATCATTCATATGCAAATTGTCAGTGCCACCTACTGTTAATAAAATCCTCTTTCAACAGCCAACTGTGAAAAGGACATAACTCCTGGTGCTTACTGCACCACACACAACCAACCCATTTTTTTTATCGGGTTGATCCAATTCCTGTTAGCATTTTCTTATTTAAATATTAATACAATAAATCCTGCTAAAGATATTTATAAATTTAAATAAACATCAGTCAGTTAAGTGCCATACGTCATACGCACTTTGGGCGATCATGTCTCAAAAGAGACATGACTGACTGGGCAGAAGATTATCCCGCAGTAGCTTGCCATTGCTTTCTGCAGTAGACTGGTTGCCAGTCAAGGCTATAGAACCCAATCTGTCCTATTATTTAACCCATAACTGGAGGGAAGAGACGGATTAATACATTTCCCAAATGATGGCAAAATATTTGAGAGGATTATATATATAATTACTTCAGAATATGTGCAAACTACAAGCTTCTACAAAATTGTTCTTTCAATGTTGAACAAAATGTACAATGTTTTATCAACGTCTAAACAAAATGTACAATTTTGTAGAAGCTCGTAGTTTGCACAGGGTCTGAAGTAATAATTAATAATAAATATTCATTGCTCTATTTTTATATTAAGCACTGTTTTAAACATAATTATTTTCAAAGTTCTTATTCATTTGAAGATCTAAATCTAAACTTATTTATAAATGGAACTTTGTGTGAGTGTGTCTGTCCGTTACCTATAGACTCTGAAACGGCTGAACCGATTTTCTTGAAAATTTACACAGTTGTACGATAAGCATCTGCGAGTGTTCTTAGCTAACATTTGTGTTGAGGTACCCCCAATAAATATCGAAAATCGAAAAAAATCGGGTTATAGAAGGAGTGGTCCAATTTTAATCAAATTTGACAAACTCATACAAAATCGATTATATATATATATATATATATATAAAAGTCAAGATGTTTGTGTGTTTATTTGTCTGTATGTCCTTTATACAAATCCACAATTTTTATCCGATTCTCACCAAACTTCACACAAATATTCTTTAGGCTGAGTCTGAGCTCCAGGACTATGGATTAGTTTTAAAGCTTTCATTACACCCGAGCAATGCTGGGCTATACTGCTAGTGTATGTATGTATGTATGTATATATATATATATATATATATATATATTCTTCATTACTTGACGTAATTATTGCAAAAAATATAAAATAGAATAAGGCATTGTTCGATAGCAAACACGCGGCAAGAAATTTTATAGCTGGTAACAAAGAGAATCAACTGAGCTGATGTTATCTTGCTACTGTCTCTCTATCAGCGTGACAGGATATATATATATATATATATATATATATGAAATACACAAAGGTCTTTATTATAACAGAGAGGATAAATAAATTAAAAATTAACATTGCCAGTAGTCATTATAGAATTCTGAAGGGGGGGGTGCACTTAGAGGCTGAAATTTTTCTGAAGATGACGGGCTTCAAGCAGTGTAATTACTGACCAATTCTTTCACTTGGCCATAAATCACTGACTGCCTATGTATACACATATCAAGTTGGAGACATTATTTCTAATTAACATCTTCCTTCAGATATGAAAATATGACTATTAAGTTTCTTTTTCTCTCTCTAACAAGATGTCTGTTTCTACCTATCTGGTTGTTTTGTTATTTTTTCAAAGTTGTCTCTGTATGGGTTCTTAAAAAGCTAAATGCAAAAGAAAATGCAGAGGCAAAGTTTTGACAATTGAATCTTATCAAAATCAGTGACTGATCAGTTTCATAAAGTTTTTAAGCTTATAAAAGTGTGGGGAGGTCAACTGAGGGGCCAGCTAAAATTGGGGGAGAGGGCTTGGACCCTTCTGCCCCCACACCGTAGAATTGCCACCGAACATTGGTATTATATGAAATGAAATACACAAACTCCTTCCCAAAAAATACATTCACAAGTAAATCCTTCAAACCAATACTCAATGTTAAATGAAAATTTAATTGAAATTTATTAAACAGGAAATTCAAATTCCAAGTCTTATCTCATGTATCAATACACTGGTTTGTGCTTGATTGCTAGATTCTGCTTTTTTATGACTTGTCAATTTTTTTACAGATTATGTAAAGCCAGGAAATATTTTTAGGTGTTAAGAATTTTTTTTGAGATAACAAGGATTTAGAGGTGAAGAGTAAGTGAACATCACAAATCCAATAGGAATTCAAACTTGGCTTTCTGATTAATAATTCCGAAACATTATCAATGGCACCATCTGCATCCAAACTTACAGCACCAGGTATTCCCAAGCAGTCACCCATCTAGATAATGACCAGGCTTAATGTTGCTTAACTTTAGTGATTATACAAGAATCAATGTTTCAATGTGATTTGGCTGTAAGTGCTGGTTTGTGAATTTTATGACACAGTAATTATGAGTTCAATCCCTGGTCCAGGTAATGCAAATTTAAACTCATTGAAAACCTAACAAACAATAACTGAGCAGTAATAAAAAGAGATTGATTTTTTTTTTTTCATTTTACAGCTTAACTCTTTGTGGATTATTTAAAGCTGTGTTTTGAATTCTAAGAACTTATTTTTATTTTTAAACAACTATGCATTAACGTTTTTTTTTTGTTTTTTTTTGAGACTAATGATTTTCCAGATACAAGCCCTATTTAACCCATAGTTGAGGGAGATGGATCCATACCTTTTCCAAGAGCATTTGCATGTAAGCAAACATGAGCTTGACTGGAATTTAAACTCAGTTCTGTTTTTCCATTCCAAGTCACTATCCATTACACACTCCTCACATCCCACTAAAACGAGAACAGGAAATATCGTGAATCATGGATAATGGGAGGACAACCTAACGCCGTAAATTGAATAAAGTGTTCAGTTCAAAATACTTGCTAGAATTCCATCCAGGTTTCCTCTATTTCCTCGTTCAAAACTAGTTTTCTATGCATTTATTATAAATTTATGATATTCTAATATCAGAAGGTTGTAGTGATATGTAAATGACTAATTAGCATAGTGGATGTGCGTTGTGGTGCAGTGGATATCAACTCGGAACGAGGAGTCGAGTTCAAATTCCAGCTGAATTCTTTGCATTCACTTACACGCAAATGACCCTTGAGGAAGGTATTAATCCATCTCTTCCCTCCAGTTATGGGTTAAATAACGGGACAGATTGGGTTTTATAGCCTTGGCTGGCAACCAGTCTACTGCAGAAAGTAATGGCAACTTACTGCGGGATAATCTTCTGCCCAGTCAGTCATGTCTCTTGAGACATGATCGCCCAAGCGTGTATCACATAAGGCACTTAACTGACTGACTGAATTAGCATAGCGATTATTTAAGTGTCCAAAAAGTAGAAGAGAGAATATGATACACAAGATTAATGACTACTTCTGGAACAAGAAAATACAAATAAAATCACATTTCACAACAAGGTTAAAAGTAAATCTGATATGATAAACATGATAATTTTAAATTTTCAGTCAATATCTTTTCAATTGTTAAAATAAAAAGTCAGATTGCAATTGTGACTTCATGTTGTATGGATGGCATCTTAACCAGTTTAGCAATGCAAATTTTAATCACCTACTTTTTCAAATTACTTCTTTTTTTTTAGTCATTTTGTATGACAGGGGCATAGGGTAGCTATGCACAAAATATAATTTAATTCTTTCATAAGTGCATAAAATATTAAAATAATAAAACAGATTCAATAGAGTTATGAAATGAAAATTTAATTCAAGTTCCTAATCGACCATTTTTCAATGTAAGGGAGACAATTCAATATACCCCTGATATAGCTAAGAATTTATTTTCCAAGAAATTGGATACCTGATTAAACATTCAATTTGACATATAGAAAGGGAGTTCGTAATAACGATGTGATTATTTTTTTTTTTACAGTGCATTTCAAACAACAAAATATTGTACAATTTGAAATTCTAATAAAATAAAATGCTACAAAGCTTTTTGCTATTTATCCCCAAATTTTTATCACACTCATGAAAACTCTTGTTTTTAGGGAAAAGTTGTTTTATCTATAATTAAAAGTTTTTTTTCCTGAATTAAAAAAAAAATTCTTTATGCAAAAAACAATTGAAAGAAAGTAAGCAGCACTCAAAAATATTTAAAAAAAAAAATTATCATGAACTAGCACTAATTTTACCTTGATAATCAGTCAGTTAAGTGCCATACGTGAAACATGCTTGGACAATCATGTCTCGAAAGAGACATGACTGACTGGGCAGAAGATTATCCCACAGTAGGTTGCCATTGCTTTCTACGGTAGACTGGTTGCCAGCCAAAGCTATAGAACCCAATCTGTTCTGTTATTTAACCCATAACTGGAAGGAAGAGACGGACTAATACCTTTCCCAAGGGTATTTGCACGTAAGTGAATACAATGAATTCAACTGGAAATTCCATTAAATCCCAAATCCATTCAGAGTTTTCTGTACTAATGTCAATATTAGATATGTTACCAGTTTAAAGATGTAATAGTCAAAAAACTATATTAGGAGATGATTGGTTGTTTTGTTTTTATGGCATATCAACCTCGGCAGGTCATTTATTGCCAACTAAATTTTATTTATTTATTGCTGCTAATAACTTTCTTTCAACAATTTATTGTTCTTTTTGTATAAGTTTTGTATTTAGTAATAACTTTTTCTTTTCAAGTATCAAGATTCATTGGGATTTGTTTTCAGGGTACAGTCCCAAAGTCCTACCCTTGTTATTTAACCCATAACTGGAGGGAAGGGACGGATTAATAGCTTTCCCAAGAGTACCAGTGCTTAAGTGAATGCAGGGTATTCAACTGGAATTCGAACTCGGCTCACCAATTTCTCTTTCTGAGCCGATATCCACTGCACCACAACGCACATTCATCACTAAATGCTTACAGCACCTGGTATTCCCAAGCGGTCACCCATCTAAGTACTGACCAGGCTCGACGTTGCTTAACTTTGGTGATCGAGTGAGAACCTGTGTATTCAACATGATATGGCCGTAAGACATTAGGAAATGAAGTCATGAATTTATTTAAAAATGTAGTCTGACTGAAGGTAAACTGCTTGAATAAAAATGAAGCAGTTGCACTGATCCCACATCCTGGTTGCCATGATCCCACATCCTGGTTGCCTATATTATTGATTTAGACTAAACAACTCCGAATTTTCTTCTGACTATTTGTTTCATTGTTAATGAATGAGAAGCAGGAACATTAGACTGAAGCTACATCATTAATTGTAAAATAAAGATGAAAGAAATACTAGTCAAAATATTTATTATATAAAGATGAGTATTTCTTTCATCTTCATTTTACTTGTTTTCTTTACATTTATAGTAATATTATCTTCAATTCTTATTAGATGAAGCATCATCAATCATAATTCATTTTTGACTCATTTCTTTCATCTTCATTGCTTTATTTACACTTGTCATAATATTAGCCCATATTTTTTATTAGATGAAGCATTGTCAGATATTATTAAGGAAACCCTATCAATACTGGAAAGAGCGATAACAGTGAACTTGAGAAACTTTTTTCTTAAAAAAATTGTTTTAAGAGAAAGATTTAATGAATTTTAAACTGAGAATTACAGGCTGCTCAGTCAATGAATGCCAAATGTCTACATAGAAGGAAATGATTAATACAGTGAGCCCCTACCTATTCGCGTTTCAGCATTTGCGACTTGACACATCTGTAGAATTTTTTCTAGAAAATAGCTACAGCTGGCATCTTGAAAGTGGTGCAACAGTTGGATGTGTGCATACGTTAGCTCCAATACTTGAATGCTATTGGGTGGTGATCAGGTGGCAATACAAGACCAGTGCCCATTGGCTGATATAGCAAATGAATGCTCAGCCATTTTGTGGAAGCTGTAGACATGACTAGCTCAATAGTGTTGTGTTCTCTGAATCTTTGTGAATTAATTTTTGTGTTTTTTTCCTTTTACTTACACCATAAGATGCCACTTAATCAACCAACTTCTTTTAAAGCTTCCTGCAAGGAGCCTAACTGGTAGAATTATTAAATATTTTCTTTTTGTTTGTTACTACTGTACACATATGTATTTTAATATTTTCAATAGTTGTACCTATATATATATATATATATATATATATATATATATATATATATATAAACAGTTATTGTACATATGGAAGAAAATTTATGCTAAGTCTGGGGGCACCATCACAATTCTGTTTTTAGAAAATGTTTTAAACTTTATACAGTATTTTATGTCTTGTTACACATATTTTATACAGTATTTTCAATGGTTGTATTTATCGATGTGTAATTAAAAATGGTTATTGAACATTTGAAAGAAAATTGATGCTCAGTGTATGGTCATCAATCTGATGATAAATAATGATAACACTTTATCCCACAAATTCAGATTTTTGGTTGGTTGTTTTGTTTTTATGGCCTATCAACCTTGTGAGTGGTGAACACTGCTACAGCAGTGGTGAACAAATAACTTAACGCTTCTAAGTTAAAGGGAGATAACTCATGGCTACCAGAAGTGGCATCATACATGGAATGAGAATGATATGCCTCAGTAATTGTAATAAAGCGTTCAGTTTGAAATTCCTAACACCTGAAGATGGCTGGAGTGTACAACAGCCAAAACATTGTAAACATAGCAACAAAGATGAGGACAATAGTCCAAATAATGTAAATAGTGTAAATACCTCATCTAAGAAGTATAAATGAATATTCTCAAATTTTTATATTTCTATGTTGTGGTATTCTATGCAAATTAGCTCAGTTGTATTAAAGTGTTAAGCTGCTACCTGTTGCAGTTCCATGACGTCACACGTAACTGTGTACCATGTATTGAATACTGAAACTGCGAGATATACCAGACATAACATATGTAAATTCCAGATTATTTAAATTTTAAGTTGGTACCTACAGAGTAGGAATACTATTTCTTATTAATTTCCAATATTTTCTTTGAAACAGATTAACAATATTTGTTCTAATAATGTGTCTACTATAATTTTTTTAATTTGTTCTGTTTGCCAAATCTTACTTTGTATGAAGTTTTCAAATACAATCTAAAATAAATTATCTCCCTTAGATTGCGATTTTCTCAAACTGGGACTTTCATACCCACAAAACAATGGAGTGCAAAAAGGGTTGTGTTTCCCTTGACATCGCTATTATTTAAACTTCACTCTGTAGAAATGTTTGTTGTTTTAAAAAGTGATTATTAGAATTGTAATAAAACCTGAACACATGATGAAAGAGAAATTACACATCTTTGGGGTTGTGTTTCCCTTGACATCGCTATTATTTAAACTTCACTCTGTAGAAATGTTTGTTGTTTTAAAAGTGATTATTAGAATTGTAATAAAACCTGAACACATGATGAAAGAGAAATTACACATCTTTTTGTTCTGAAGAATTAACAACAAAAATTTTAAACACAATTAGATTTTTTATTTACAACAATAAATTTTATGTTTACAACATTCTAAAAATTAATGCAGTGCAATATTTATCATGAACACATTTATAAAGAAATAAATAGGAAAATAATTTTTTATTCATGGATTTATAAACATTTATTAAATTATTAAAATATGTGAAGCAACAAGAAAGAATTCCTTTTTTACCATTTTATAAAATTTGAATCAATTGGAGTAGATAGATCTGTCTATCACCCGGTTCACACTCCACCCACGTCTATTGAACAGGTTAAGAAGCTCATCCCTTGTTCCCTGTTTAGGATGTGGTTTCTGACTATCTTTTCCAATCTTTTCACTATTACGTAGCCCCCTGCACATCAGTGGCGTTACCGCCTTGCTTGAGATGATACGATTATAAAAAAAAAAATTAGCTGATGTTTAGCCAACCATTCCAGCAAACGAGCTATTAGTGTTTATAATTTTTGTTGTCAATTCACAAGAAAATTTGTAATTTCACTTTCTATGCTTAGATTTTATAACAACTCTAGTAATTGGTTTTTAAAACATTAAAAATTGCCAAAGAATGAAGGTTGTTAAAATAATAGCAAATGTCATTTATAAAACCATCCTATTGGCTCTTCCATTTGTTTTGGGGATTTTTTTTTTTTTTGTGGGCACACACATTCAAGTTTGTCCCAGTTTTATAGACATTGACTTTAGGCAAATGAATGACAAAGTGGAAAAAGAAAAAAATCTGTGTTTCATGCTTCCTCCTCTAGAAGAACATAAGACAAAAACAATTTTTTATTGACAGAATTATATAAGTGTGGGAGGGGTGTGATATAAAAGATGTCAGCATCAGTTATAATAATAATTTGAGAGAAAACACTGAAGATTATGAAATGCTAAAATTAAAGTAAAAAAAAAAAAATATGTTTTTTCTCAGACATGCCTGGATATGAAGTCTATCTGATCTCCTTCAATTCCCTTATAGTTTTGTTTCTATTTTTACCACTTTTCTTCTAAAATATCCCACACGATGATAACAGAAGATCTGACAAGAAAGGTAAAATATTGTAAGAACCTTGTTGCAAATTTACAATGGATGATCAAAGCACTTTTTATACATTCTTGCCATAACAAATTGCTTTCTATTTTAATTTGAGTTGCATTTTTTTTCTAATGAAAATTATAATCAGAACAAGTGTTTAGTTTTGCAAAAGATCTATGTTCATTTAACTAATTCCTTTAAGTTTCAATTATGTATTGTTTGGCAATCATTACAGGTTATAGAGTAAATTCATGACTGAAATTTTAGGTTATTACCATGCCTAACACAAAAGTTTTTAAACTGTCATTAATTTGCCGTACATTGTTCTGATATGTAGAAATTTATATATCATTCTTTCAAATATTAATATTTTGTGAATGGAGGAGAAAAAAAGTGAGTTTTGCTTAACGCCATATCAATCTCTGTGGGTTATTTAATGCCAAAAAGGTGTGTTTTTAGCGTTTTTTTTTAATGTTCAATGAGAATATTGATTTAGTCAGATTTTGATGAAATTTCTTTTTCTTAGTAAACTCATGAGGTCTTCTGGCTTTGTAATTTTTAAAAAGGTCCTTTAAGTTGCTTGTCTGGTCGTATGTTGATTAAGTTTGTCTATGACAGTTTAAGAGAATGTGCTTGACTATGAGGGGTACTTTGCACATTGTGCATATTGAAGTGTCTTTCCTTTTTAGGAGGTGTGAGTGGGTAATGTAGGTGTGGCCAAAAGTATTTTTTCTTTTTGCCATGTACCGATGGTGTCTTGTATATAGTGGAACTTGTTAAGTATTTGAATTTGTCATGTATGAATTTATTAATAATTTGTTTTGGATCAGTGTACAGGATTTTGGTTTTGAATATGTCTGTCAGGAGTGCACTTTTGCAGCTTTGTCTGCCTTTTCATTTCGACAGATATCAATATGGCTTGGTATCCAAGTGAGGAGGATGATATTATTTTTGGAAAGCGTGTTCATTTTCTTTAGAAGTTTTGTGATGAGAGGGTTTGATGTATCTTTGTTCTGTAGTGCTAAGAGGGCTGATTTGGAATTTGAGTAGGTAATAAATTTGGAAGATTTGTGGTTAGCAATAATGTTCATGGCTTGGTCAACCAACTTTCATTCCTTGTTTAAACCTATCTGTGTCAATCTGGTGATTGTCTGGGAAGTTATTTTGAATGTTAAGGAATTTCTCTTGGAAAATGACAGAGTGTGTTTTGGTTTGAGATAATTTAGTTAATTCAAGTTTTACTATGAGTTGATTTATGTTCCATGATGCTGTTTTTGTAAGGATGGTATAATGGGTTATTTTTGGGTCAATTTTTATTTCATTGAAAAGATTTGAATTCTTAGCTTTATTTTCAAGTAAGTTTTTGTATTTCATTTTCATGACAGTTATTGGCAGAGTTTTGGAAATATGAGATGAGTTTGGTATAGTATTGGAGTGCAAGTTCATGTCTTCTTAAAAAGAGTGTATTTGTTAGCTTCGACTGGAGATGGAGTGAAAGCTCCTATGGCAATACAGAGTCCCTGCTGGTGGATACTTTCAAGTTCTTGAAGGTAGGATTTTCTGGCTGCTCCGTATAGGAAGCAGGCATAATCATGCTTTGTTTGTCTAAGGGTCTGTATAATTTGATTAAGGTCTTTTTGTCAGCAGCCCAGTCTCTGAGGGCTATGGCTCTCAGGAGTTGGATGGTTTGGTTGCATTTGGTTCTAGGGATAAAAGATAGTTTTGAATCAAGAATAACGCCTAGGAATTTGTGTTGATATGTTATGGATATTTCAGTCTCATTTAATATTAAGGTAGAGTAGTTGTGCCTTTTGTGGTTTTGGCAGAAATGCATGTATTTTGTTTAATTTTAGATTTTGGATCCATTTTCCATAGTCCATCTTGATACATTATTGTATTTTTCTTTCTGTGTTAGTCATAATTTGAAGCTGTAAGAAATAAGGTCATCGACATATAGTGATCGTTTGATTTCTGAGGGAAGACAGGTTAGTTTATTGATTTTAATTATAAAGAGAATCATAGAGTCAATGCTACCCTGAGGAACACCTATTTCTTGTGGTCTTGGATTGGAGAATGTATTGCTTCTTAGTGTTTCTATATGAACTAGTTGATCTATGGTACTTCTTTTGGCTCTGAAGCCTATTTGTAGGTTTGAGAGGAGACTGTTCGATTCGAAAAACCACCTCAGTCTTAGATTGATCCTTCGTTCAAGGGTCTTACAACAGCTGGTTAAAGCAATAGGTCTATAACTGGTAGGATTTGTGGATCTTTTTGTTTTTTTGAGGATAGGGATGATTGTAGTTTATTTTCAAAAAGATGTTGCCAGAGATCCAGATATTATACATATTTAGGAGATATTTCAGGGATATTGTTGAGAGTTCTTTGAAAATGGGGTAATGGATTTCATCTGGACCAGTGGCTGTGTTATTGGATTTGGATATTAAATTTTAGGGTTTGGGTAGGGTGAAGGGTTGGTTATAGCTTTCAGTATTGTCAAAGTTGAATTTTATTATGTTCTTTTCTTCTTTGGATATAATTTGGTTAAATTTATAGTAGTAGTTTTTTTGTTGATGCTTGAGCAAAATTTTCTGAAATTAGGCCGTCTATATATACATGCTGTATGCTATGTATGTGTTGTGTTGCACTGAATATCAACTTAGAATTAAAAATCAGAGAGCAGAGTTCAAATTCCAGTTGAACTTGTTGCATTTACTTACGTGCAAATACCCTTGGGAAAGGTATGAATCCGTCTTTTCTCTCCAGCTATGAGTTAAATAGCAAGACAGATGGGTTTCTATAGCATTGGTTGGCAACCAGTCTACCACAGAAAGAAATGGCAACTTACTACTGGAAAACCCTGCCTAGTCAATCATGTCTCTTTTAAGATATGATCATCCAAGTGTTTATCACATATGGCACGTAACTGACTGACTGATATGTATTTCACTTGTGGTGTATTGTGTTTCCTTGAGAGAGGTCCTTTATTAGTGTGTTGATTTTTTATTTGACATTTTCTTTATAAAGTTCCAAATTATTTTGGGGTTGGTATTGCAGTTTATTTTTGAGATGAAGGTCCTCTAAAAGGATCTTTTGGCTTCTTTAATGGTATGTTTTAGCTCTTTGTTGTTTATATTTGTTTAGATTTTCTGATGGAGGGTTTGTTTTGAATTTACAGAGGGTTGCTTGATGTTCTCTTATCTTATTACACTGAATTTTGTGGTGTTTTAGAGATATTGTGGTTTTAGGGATAGTTTTGTTAGCTATGGTAATGAGGGTGTTGGAAAAATGTATTATGGGTTCTTCTTGATTTGTATTTGTTTCTGGGACTAGTGTGGTGTGGTAAAACAGTTTGTTTTTGTGGAATTGTCAGTTTGCTTTTTCTTTTTTTTTTTTTTCAATTCGATCGTGAGGGTTTTGAAATTGTTTGTGGTACCGAGTTTTCTATTCTTAGATTTTCAATTATTATTGGGTAGTAGTCACTGCTGAAGGGATCTTTGTATACCCACCTGTTATATTCTAGGAAGATTGATGGGTCACTGAGGGTTAGATCTATAGCAGAGAATGTACATGAAGATTGGTAATGGTGAGTTAGAGGTTTCTGATTGTGGAAGAACGTTGTTATTGATTTTATTTTTTCTTCAGAGTCTGGCCTCTTTTATTCATTGTTTGACTTCCCCATATTATGACTATGGAAGTCTTCTATTAAGATGAACAGTTTAGGGAATTGTTTTACTAAATTGTTTAGCGTTTTTTCATTTAGGGGGTCATAAGTTGGGAAGCCTAGTGAGTAACTGGAGATAGATTTGCATAAAGTTGCTGAGATTGCAATTGCTTGTAAGCAAATGTTGATGTTGATTTTTGGGGAAATATGTTTCCTAAGTAGGATTAATATTCCACCCAAAGCTCTTAATCTAGTATTGTATATATAATCATATTGCTCAAAGTTTTCCTGATGTTTTGTCACTGTCTTTTAAGGTCTCTTAGACGTATATGGTGATAGTGTTTAATTCAGCTATCAATAGAAGTAGTTCCTTGTAATTTGGCTTGCAATCACTGCAGTTCCATTGGACGAGTTTATGAATCATACTTTTTTTAGTCTTTGTTGCATGATTGAAGTTTATGATTTTGGTGCAGTTTGGGGGTTTTTTTTTGTCTAGATTTGTTTGTTTTCATGGTTTCTATGCTTTTGGATCTGCTTTTTTTTTTTTTTTTTTAAATTTCTTGCAGGCATAGGGTGGTTCAGCTATTAATTTGGTTCAGCTCATAATTTCCCTTGTAGCCATGGAAACTCCATTGAATAATTTTATGAATCATGCTTTTTTTAGTCTTTGTTGCATGATTGAAGTTCATTATTTTGGTGCAGTTTGGGGTTTTTTTGGCTAGATTTATTTGTTTTCATAGTTTCTATGCTTTTGGATCTGCTTTTTTTTTTTTTTTTTTTGCAGCCTTTTGGATATTTAATGGGGTTTTTCTTATGTTTGCTATATTTCCTCTTCCGGGGAGATCTTTCTTTTAGGGTTAGCAATGGGCTTTCATTGTTATCTATTTTTTCTTGGAAAGGGTGGGGTCATTAGGCTTGGTAGTATGAATGCCTTCTTGTTTATATTTTTTTTTTTTTTTGGCTTTTGTTTCAGACTTTGCACTCTTTTGAGTCAGCTGCATGATTTTGTTTGCAGTCTGGCCAATTCTGTGATTCTTCACAGTTCAAATGGTCTGTTCTACTTTATCCACACCTTTCACAAACTGGAGGCCAGGTGCACATTTTTTTTGTGATGCCCAAATCTTTGGCAGTGGTGAAATCTGAGTGGATATAAATCTACTGTCATTATGGTATATCCTGTTTTCACTTTGGTAGAGGTTCTTGGAGTGTTGAAGGTGAGTATGTATTGTATTATTTTGTTGTTTTCTCTAAAGGATTCTGCAGGCATCAATGACACCTTGTGTCCAGAGGTTGATTTTTATCTCATCTAGGGTGCAAAGGGAGAAATCAGGACTTCTTCCTACACCCTTTGATGAGTTCAAAGAGCAGCCTGTCTAGAGCTGTAAGAGCCAAAATGTAGTATTTTAAGTCATGTGGCCACTTAGGTCACAGACTGCTCAGCCACCAGGACCCGTCTTAAAACTATCATGGGTCACCACCCATGCCCAACAGGTAGTCCCATTTTGAGGGGGGGGGTCTTACTCCTCTGCAAATGTGCAGTCAGTATATTCTACTGCCCTAGCTGATGGCTGGGGAGAAAAAGAAAATTTTTTACTTACTTTTGGTGAAATTGACAAGTGCGGATAGATAGACAGCTGCATCCAGAGTGACAGTCTGGTTGACAACAATCTGATCAGCCACAACCCTGAGAGAAGAATTGATAAAATAGGGGCCACTCGTTGAATAGAGACTGACAAAGGAATGTTGCTCGTTGCTTCCTCCACAGGAGAGCGGCACAATGACACTGCAACTGTAAAAGAAGAAAAATTGGTTGGTCTCATTTTTAGAGAATTAAGCTAAAGAAATCTAAAGGAATTTGCAGTAACCATTTCTTGAATTTCCTCAAAAGTACAATCTTGACAGAAAAAGCATTTTTTTTTCTGAACTAAATTGTTTTTGTCTCAGGATAGGTGTAAAGTAAGTGGTTATGGCTAAATGTAAATGACAAAACTACCTAAGGTTCTGGGCATGATGGTAAACTGCATCCGGCAGTAAAGCCCCTGATTGAGAGGTTGTGAGAAGCATGGAACCACCTCTAAAGTGCTGTTGTTCTCAAGTCCACCCTGACCCAGAGGGATAGAACCTGTCAGAGTTCCAACTATGGGCAAATAGCTAACACCCAAACTGGGTGTTAGCTATTTTTTTTAACACTATAAAAGTGTTAAAAAAAAAAAAAACAAAAAAAAAAACAACACTTTTTATAGAAATATATATATATAAAATAAACTTTTATAGAAAAATATACTTTTTGAAAGAAAAATATTACCCACAATACACTTTTGAGGAAAAAAAAATTCTCAGCAAAACATTTTTGAATACAAATCTAGAAGACATTATCTGTTTTCTAAAATAAAAACAAAAAATTTTCATTAAAATCTAACTAAACCTTCTCACTATCTGAACATTAAAAAAAAATTACCTTAAAACCCTACCTTTTTGGCATTAAATAATCCACAGAGGTTGATATTCCATTAAACAAAACTTAAATTTAAGAACTACCTAACAAATGCGAGTGACAAAGTTTGTAATAAACAACAATAAGAAAAAAAAAGAGAACAGAGTAAAAAATAATCTTTGTTGGTGGAACTCATTTGCCAAGTATCAAAGACGCTCTTAAACATTTCCTTCTGTGTGAAATGAATCCAATCTTGAATCAGAAGAGATGTCTGCTGCCACTGCATGGTAGGTTAAGAGGGTTTAGAGGATGGATAGCTCTGGCTTTTCTTTGGGTTCTCTTCATCTCTTCTACTTATCTTCTGATATTTTTGAAAGATGTTTTTTTCATGGACTGCTCTTCTCTAACTGGTTATTTCTGCATCGCAAATCTCCCAATCAACTGGATCAATTTTTGTCATCAGAAAGGTCTTTTTGTACTGATCCATCAATCAAAGACATGGCAATCCATGTGGTCTTTTGCCAGATGCAAGCTCTGTGGAGAAAATTTGATTGGGTAGGTAAATGTATGGCACACAATTGGGAAACATTTTCAGTCCATCATAGTCAGTGGTGAGTAACGGTTTCTAGGCTCTACATCTTTGCAGAGAATAAAACTTTGGGATCTGGTTCTACAAGCAAAAAATATATGCAAAACAAAGCCACAGTAACAAGGCAGAAAGTTCACAAACTAAGAACTGGTGTTGATATGTAAGGTTTGGTTTATGGCATATAAACCTCAATGGGTTATTTAATGCCGACAACATCTTTACAATAGATTTGTATGAATAGAATATATATTCTTTGAAAGAAATAAGTTTGTAGATCAGGTTTCATTGACAATTTTTGCAAAGTGGATTTTGTTAAGAGTCAGATGCATTGCTGGTAATATTTTTTTCTTCAAAAAAGTATTCTTGGAACTTTTACAATAAAAGTCTACTTTTATACTTTCATAGTGTTTTGACCCCAGTTTGGGAATTAACTATTTGCCCATCACTGGGACCCTAATAGATGCTACCATCTAGGGTCAGGGTGGACCTGGGAAAAACAGCAATTAAAAAGTGGTTCCATGCTCCTCATAACCTCCCAATCAGAGGTTTTTCTGCCAGATGCAGTTTATTGTCATACCCAGGATCGTTAATACACAAGAGCGAATTCAAATAAACGAATGTAGCAGTCTGACTTCAAGACAAGACAGATCTGGACTGAATAATATGAAACCAAGAAGTGGCCGATCTTATAAGCTAGAAAGAAATCTTAGCATGCATCTGTGTGATTTTCACCTATAAATTGGGGAAGGGGGAAGTATTTTGCTATAATTCCTTATAAGCTGGAAACCAATGATAGGAGGGTTCAGTCAACAAACTTCAATGTCTAATTGCAAAGAAAGACAGTCCACTTAATTTTCTCCTTAAACGTAGTTTTAAAAAAATGTCTTCCAAAGATATACTGAGGCCAGGTATCTGCCAATGTTTACAAAGACAAGTTTTATCAAATGGGTTTTTTTTTTCGTGTGATTGCCACCTGCAACAATTTTTTTATGCACGTCTTTTGCAAAGACATCACCCACTGATGTTTCTTTTTTATTTTTTCGCATTTTTCCCTTTTTTATTTTTATTAGGTTGCCCATTCAATTGTTGAAATTTGTTTTTTTGTTGGAGTGTTTCAATCAACTTCGTTATTATGAAGAACCTGATGATTTAAAAAGATATCTTTGGCGTTGATTAATGTACAGAGTTGATATGCTGTTAAAATACAATCAATATAAAGAAAAAGTTTACAGCCTAATCACATTAAAATACCAGTTCCTACCTAATCATCAAAGTTAAGCAACATTGAGCCTGGTCAGTAAATAGATGGGTGACTGCTGGAGAATATTAAGTGCTTGAATGTGCAGGTAGTCTAATGGATAATGGATTAGAATTATTAATCAAGGGGTTAAGTTCCAATTTTAGTTTGTGTTTGTTACATTCACTTACATGAAACTACCTTTGGTAAAAGTATCCATCTTTTCTCCCTCTAGCTATGGGTTAATTAGTAATACTCGTATCACTAAACCTTTATTTTTTTTAAAAATTCTTACAATATAAAAAAAATTTTCTGGCTTTAAATAACCCATTTCTTGGTCATGCTAAGAGCTCTCCTCTGATATCAACTTATATGTATTTTTAAGTCATTATCATTGCATTTGTAATAGCACATTTCATCAAAGAGGTATATCATTGTTTTTGTAAATTACAAAAACAAAAAGAAAAAATTAATCATGGACTAAAATTTTAACTGCATATAAAAACTTGCCCAGAAATTTAAAAAAAAAATAAATAAAAAATTAAGCCAACATCAAAATTTAATACAAAATTTTTTTTTTCAGTTCCATTATTTTTTAATAATTATGTACCTCCAAAAATTCGGGGTACCAATGGAAGGTATAAAATTATTTTTTTTAAAAAGGAAAGAATTTTTTCTTGATGCTTTAATTTTAATTTGAAGCTATTAAATTCTAATATTTCCAGTAAGCAAAATATTCGGCTGTTTTTCAAAACTTATTTAAATTTCAGCCAGTAAGTTCATTTTCACAGATTTCTGTGTCGAGCTGTCAAAGTTGTTAGAGTCATTGAAGAAATTGAATTTCACAAGCTGTTAATGCTAATAAAAATTAGCTTTTAATCAGAAAGTCGAGTTTCATAGATTTATTTGATCAGTTGAAGAACCCACTGAATAAATAGAGTTGAAGTTTCATATTTATCAGTTTTCTTGATCACACAGGCTACTCAAAATCAGTTGGCTGGAGCTGATTTTAATGGGTTTAGCACAAACTGAGAATACTTAGCTGTAATCCACTTTTAATAAGTTTAAAACAGAGAATGTAGAAATCTAAAAAATGATAATTTAAATTATTTTTTTTATAAATTCTTATAAGAAAATGTCTGTGTGTCCCTACCTTACATCAATAGAACAAAACAGCCAGTATAAATACACAAAATATGGCACATGGTCAAAATTTGGGGGAAGGGAAAGGTTTGGTTAGTCTTTACCTGTTTTATCCTTTAACTTAGTTACAACCACTGACCCAATCATACAAGATGTCTTTCACTAGAACATCCTTACTTACCATTTGCACTACAAGTCATTATAATCACCATAAGATCACAATTTCTCAAAGTCCTAACTAAACCCAATAAGGACATTTTTTGTGAGTCATGGAATGATAACACAAACATTTTTTTTTTTTTTTAGCAGCCATTTCTATATCTTACAAACAAGGTTGCATTTACAACACAAGTAGTCACATTTAAGTTGCATAACAATTGTTTAAAAAAAACAAAAAAAAAATCATGTTTTTATTACATGGAAAAATGCTCGCATGAAAAGTAAAAAGATATTATACCTGGAAAAGTAAAAGACAAGATATTCCAGAGAAGTAAAAAATAAGAAATTTCTTACTTAAAATATTGCATTTTTAGCTGCAATATTATAACAAATGTTTTTTAACTTCACTAGAATATCTTGTCTTATTTTTCCAGGTTTAATATAATCTTAAGAATATTACTTTTTATGCACACATTTTTCCATGTAATCCATGATTTTTCCAGGTATTGCTATTATTTTTATATAAATTTAATATATATATATATATATATATATATATATATATATATATATTCTGATAAAATGATAAGTGATAATAAAAGATATCAGAATTTAAATGTTGAAAACCGCATACAAAAATATTAAACAGAAGAAGTTGTAAAGAATAAGGTTTAGAAATGTTAGTTACTAACTCTTCTATGTAAAAAGTCCAAAAAGGGAGACTTTGATGTAACTGTTTTTTTACTGTACCAAAATTTAAATTTTTTTCTGAAAATTTAGCTAAGGAAGTGTCCTAACTAACTCTAAACTTTTTGAAATTTGATTGAGGACTGAATTAGTGATGAAGTTTGGAAACTACCTAGATTCACTCCATGTCAGAATTATAATTCAACCAACCACTGTTGTGATTGAATATCACCGTTGGTTAGTGTTACTGTTAATGATTAAAACTTTAAAAGAAAAATATTCAAACGTTTCTCTGTGGACTCATGGAGCTATGTCTTGAGTAGAAGATTGAAGGGGACTTAAAAGAATGAAAAACAGAAATTTTATATCGAGAAGTGAACTTCTGTCCAAAGTTTTTTTTTTTTTGTCCATTGGACGGATATTCAGCCGCTAATCATGGAGTAAATTGTTAAAATATTCAAGGGAGGTTACTCTTTCGAAATTATATTACGGAGAATTATTTCCCTTGAACAAGTATTCGTTTATATACACATGTAAAAAAGATGTAAATCAAAACTCAAAAGTTAACTTTCAAACGATTTTCATCTTAAAGAAAAAAGTTATAGAACAATTATCAATAATCCTGCGACAGTTCAATAAGCATCGTAAACCAGAAATAAGTTGAATTATTTTTCTTCTCTTACCGATGGGAGTCTGACTGCTGCTCTTAGAAGCGAGACGATATTTTGTGACCCAAACAGAAAGGACTTCAAAACAGGTTCGACGTCGAGAAAAGAAAAGTTACTTTTCAAAAAATAACGTGCTAAGTAAATCATCCTCCAGAAAAATTATGTTGCAAAATGCAAATTCTTAACAGTTTTTAAAATTTTAAGAAAAAAAAAATTGTGTGAATGTGCGTGTGGTGCAGTAGATATCGACTCGGAACGACAACTCGGGGGAGCTGAATTCGAATTCTAGTTGAATTCCTTGTATTCACTTACGCACAAATACTCTTGGGAAAAGTATTAATCTGTCTCTTCCCTCCAGTTATGGGTTAAATAATAGGACAGATTGGTTTCTATAGCCTTGGCTGGCAACCAGTCTACCGCAGAAAGCAATGGCAACCTACTGCGGGATAATTTTCTGCCCAGTCAGTCATGCCTCGAAAGAGACATGATCGCCCAAGCGTGTATCACGTATGGCACTTAACTGACTGACTGACATTCACACACCTCCCCGGTCTTTTGAGCAGGTGTAGAGGTTATGTCATGTTTCCTTTTAAGATTGGGTTTGTGGCTCCTGAAATGTTTTTCATTCTTTTTCACTCCCAGTGAGTAGAGATCCTTGTAAAATTTGGTGGCATTACCGACCACCTTGCTTGAAGTGTAAATTGAGTTTTAAAAAAAGCTGAAAATTTTTCATAATTTTCCAAGTGATTTAATTAGTTTATTATTTCGAGTAAAATAAATCATATACATTGTAAAGAATGTCTGCAGTTTTTAATAAAATATATTTTTAAAAAATTTACTTATTGTACCGAAAGTCACTCACTCAACACAACAGTTGTTGAAGTTAACAACTGTTTAAGTGTTTACTTTTGGATACAGGAGTTTCATTTCCGCACAAAAAAAAAGTCTCGTTCTATGAGAGGTATTTTTCTAGGCTGAACTTCCCAGCAATAAGATAATCTCAGATAATTATAGGACGAGAAAAAGGCAACGTTAAAGGAAAGATAGAATTTTTACTGCTTAGCATACATACATACATACATACATACATAAACAAATTCCAACACAAGCTTGAATTTGAATAACATCGACTATGCAGTTGCTCTCTGTGATTGTCTCCCTTAGATCAAGACGCCGTGAGATAATAGTTACTGACGCAAGGGAAAAAAACAATGAACTAGAGAGAGAGAGGAGAGAGTATCTGTTTTCTCACTAAATACGAATTGGTAAATCGATGAATCCATTGCTTCACTTCCAACTATCAGTTTCATAGGCTAGGTTTTCTAGACTTGGGTGTAAGCCCATCTCAGAAGTTTTGAATTCAGAACCACAGAGAAAGCAACGAGATGACAGTCTACTCCACTGTCTTTCCCAAGAATCAATTCAATGGTTAAGAAGTTAAATTAGTAATTTGTAAATAAAATAAAAAGAACATGTGGACAACCATAGTCGCCCTAATTTAGAAGGGACATAGTATAAATATGCAGTGGGCACATGAATGAAAAAAAATAGAAAATAAGGTTATATAACGCGTTTTGTCCTCTTCTATGTGCCTTGTTCCTTCAGGACGTAGACGATCATGGCCTTCCACATCATCCCTTGTCGCTCTTAATACACCTTCTCCTGTTGCTCCATCATCCATCTACTCAAGTCCATCAGATATGTTGTGTGTTGATTCCCCCCTTGTCTCCCCCCCGTATCCCTCATGAGCCTCAGGTTCTCCAAGCCCTCCTTCCTCATTACATAACTTAAGCTGTCTTTTCTTGATGTTAAGTATCAGTTTCCCTTTTGTGTCCATCCTCTCCAAAACATCATCATTGCTTGCATGTTATGTCCATGGCATCCTCAGCATCCTTCTGTAGAACCACATTTCAGTTGCTTAAAATCTTTCATCCTTAAGAAGATTGTCCAGCATTCACTGCCATATTGAAGGACAGACATAACATAACAATCCAATACTCTCATCATTTCCAGCAAATTTTTTTTCTGTCTGTTAATACTCTATTCAGCTTCTAGAAGGCATCCTTGGCCATACCATTTCGCTCTTTACAAGGACTTTCAGATTAAAAATATTTTTTTATAGAATTATGTGTGTAGGAAGAGGAAGATAGAAAAAATAAGAGCATTGATTATAATTATCTGACAACAAAAAAGAATCAGAATTTAGATTCTCCGAGGATTTGTCCTTTTTACTAAAAATTAAGTGCTACAGAAATTAAATTCTTGATATTTCATGAAATTAAACAAGTGGGGAAAAAAAAAAAGAAAAAGAAAAAATACAACAACAATGCAAAGATTTTGATTATAAAACTATGTATTAAGTTTTAAGCATTTTTTTCCCCAATCATGTATCCTCGATTTTTAAGCCAATTTTTGGAGAAACACACACAATCAAAAAACAAAAAAAGAAAAAAATTTTTCTTTTCCTTGAAATTCAAGCAAAACATCACTACCCACCATTTAAACCAGATTTAAACAAAATTTTCAGTTCTTATTCATTAGTGAATTCTATACACTGCATAAGCCGTTTCTTTAAAAAAAAAAACAAACTATAAAATATCTGGGACTGAGCAGTTTCACTTCCCATTTTCAATATCTCATGCATGCTTTTTAATTAGGTGCTTGTCAAATTTGAATAATCTTTGAAAAAAAAAAATCCTTTGGAGCCTGTCAAGAATCCCGAGATGAATAGCAGGAGCACCCCAGATATTACAACAGTATTCAATGCAGTCAGATGGTTGATTTGTGTATATGCCAGATGGACTCGAGCAGGAAAAATTTCCTGACCAAACACAGTGACCCAAATTTCCTAGCAGTAGATTTAGCTATTGATTCAATGTAATGGTTCCACTTGAGGTCAGAACAGAGGAGGCGCAGTGTACCTCTTTCAGGGAGACATTTGGTCCATGCTGATGGTGGGTAGGAGGGACTGCCTGCGGTGCTTGACAGATAGCAGCTACTTTTTAGAGGCATTAAAATTTAGAAGCCGTTTCTTACCCAAGTCTACCACAGAGTGGAGGTCCTTCTCAAGATCAGCAGCGAGGATATCTTTGTTTGTCTCACCAGATTTCTTACTGAGGTGGGAGTATGTTACTCATTGCTTTAACCTGTCTCTCCTTCCATTATGTGAGTAACAAATTCTCCAAGCTCTCCTTCCTCAGCTGTCTTTTCCTGATGCTAAGTATCAGTTTCCTTTTCATGTCCATCTTCCCTAAAACCTTGTCGTTCCTTATAAGTTTGGTCCAAATTTTTAATAGATTTTTAATTTCTTGTTTATATTTTTCATCTGTAATGGCAAGTCAACGAGTGATATGTAAATGTGCAAAGGTTTTAAAAATGACTAAAGTCTAACATTTTCTTTCCACATGAATTAACTGGAATGGCTATAGTATTTATCTTTCAAAACTAAAATTCAATTTGAAAGAAGGCATTTAAACTATTTAAAATGCGTTTTTCAGGTTTCTTTAGGAAATCCATGGTGGTACCCAATCTCACAAGTCAAAACTTTTCTTCATACAGTCAAACAAAATTATTCTAGGAATCAATTTAACAAGCATTTGGTCAAGAAAGGGTACATAACTCACAATATACATAAAAAAAAAAAAGAAAAAAAAAAGAAAAAAAAAAGAAGACATATCTATATAGCAGAACAAAATAATAAAATGAAGGAAAATTCCTAACATTGATCTGGTACATAATATATACGTTAAAATTTCCTCCTCTCTCAGCCGTCTGCTGATAGCTTAGAGGTAGACTTTCCAACTGATACCAAATCAGTAGAGTTTTGATCCCGACTGAAAGCAAGCAGATATCTAGTCAAACTGATAAGCCACAATACAATAAAAAAGGCTTGTATGTGGATGACTATATATATATATATATATATATATATATATATAGTTTAATTGTGATAATGCTTAACACCAAAATTGTCATACTTTAAGTAGTTTTACTGATACAATATATTTTGGCAAGCAGGTTTTATACATAATTTTCCCCATTATGTGTACATAGATAAACATCAAATAATAATAAAAGAAAACTTAATACAGGCTAATTCATTTAAGAACTAAAAAAGTAATTCCACAATGCACACATAAGTTACTAAGGACAATTCACCAACTTATTGAATAGTGCAATTTTTTTAAAAAGTCATTTCAAGATAAGAATTAACTTTCAATAAAGTTAAAACTGTTGAAAACTAACTCCACATAAAGAACTTTAAATCATTGTCAGGTTACCATTCCTCCTCAGTCTTTTGAACAGCAGTAGAGGCTTATCTCATTTCCCCCTTATCAGGATTAGGTTTGTAATTGCTTATAATGTCTGATCTCTTTCACTCTCAGTAACCCCTTGCATCTTAGATAGCAGTATAGCCTTGATTAGGGTGGATTAAAAAAAAAAAAAAAAAAAACTAGCTATAAAAAAAAGAAATCAACAAATTAGAATATAAACTCAAAACTAATATGTAACAATAACAAATGGAAATACACTGGACGTCTAAACCTGATAGCAAAACTATCATGTATAAAACTATCCGACACCGAACTAGATGCTTTTAACTTTATATTAAAATTTAAAAACTATCTTGCAATCAAACTAGTTTGTAGTGATGTTATAACATACTTATGCCACTAATTTGTGTGTGTGTGTGTGTGTGTGTGTGTGTATATTTAGGCAGCAAATTTTCTTTTAGATATGTCAGATTAAATAAATGGCAAATATTATCTTATTTTTAATAAAATCTGTTCATATAGCTCATTTCTGACATCTCTCAATCATAATACATGAAAGATTATCCGTGACTACGAACTGATTTTATTAAAAAATAAGCAGACACAATGTTTGCAATCTATTTAATCTGACATTATATATATATATATATATATATATAAGGAATTGAAGAAACTGCAGGAACTCCGACAGAAGTAAAGGAAAGGAAAGCAAGAAGAAAGAAATAAACATCAATTGTGAAAAGACAATGCATGGTTGACCAAAAGACACAGCACGACATGTGAATTATCTAATGGAGATTTTAGAATTCAATGGGTGCAAAAATTTAAACATCTTGGAAATGTTTCAATAGAAAATTGAAAATGCAACATTGAAATCCAAATGTGCATCGGGGTAGAAAAAGTTGCCTTCCAAAAAATAAGTAAAGTATTAAGAAATAGGAAAATTATATTGAAAACAAAGAAAAGGGAACTGAGCTTATGTAATATCTGTATTAGCAGTGAAAGCTGGACAATCATCACAAATGAAGAAGAGACTTGAGACAAAAAAAATGTGGTTCTACAGAAAGATGCTGAAGATACCATGGACCAAACAAGTGAGCAACCATATTTTAGAAAAAATGTAAATCAAAAAAATGTTAATACTTTGAATCAGAAAGAGTGTTTAAATTTCTAGAATACCTGATGAGAAAAGGTGGCTTGGAAAATTTGACACTCACAGGGCATGTTGAAGGCAAGAGAGAGGAAAGCAGTACAGAATGAGCTTGTGTAAACTGTTTTCAGAACAGGGATTAGGTGATATAGCAAAAAGACAAACATTACTAAGGGATACAAAGGATAGGAAATTGTGGTGTGCCATGACTGCCGATGTTCTGAAGAGACATTGTGCAAACAATAAATACAAGTTGTGATACAAGGTTAGTGTAATACGTACAGTGTAATACATACTGGCTGAATACTAAGACGACTTACTTCCTCAACCACTGTGACATATTCTTCATCTTCAGATGTCAAAGATAAATCATAACTGAGACATTGCAAAATAAATTCTTCCCCCCCCCTATTGTTCACACTATACAAGGTCTAAGAACCCTTCAAGGTAGTGGGTTACTAAATAAGGTTGTTTGATGGATGTAAAAGAAGGAGGGAAGAAGTGCATATTATGGGGCTATGTAGAATAGATAACAATTGGCCTTAGACTTGAAGAGGGTAAGACAGTAATGATCTGGAAAGCACCATCTCAGGAGACAGTTTCACAAAGCAATGGCTCTGGTGAATAAGTTGTTTGAATAGAACTTCTTTCTTACCAATGGAATACAAAGGGAATCAAGTGTACATGAATGGTCTTAGCTGTAAAAGTCAGAACTGGTGGAACTAAAGAATCTAGGTCCTCGGTATGACGGTAAACTGCATCAAGCAGCAAGGCCTCTAATTGGGAGGTTGTGAAGAGCATTGAACCACCTCTTAATTGCTGTTGTTCCCAGGTCCACTCTGGCCCAGAGTGGTAGCACCTGTTAGGATCCCAGCTATGGGCAAATAGTTAACCCCCAAAGTAGGGTCCAAACACTATGAAATATATAATTTCTTTTTAAGAAAAATATTACCAATAATACATTTTTGAAGAAAAAAAAATATTCTCAGCAAAACATTTTTCAATACAAAGCTAAAAGACCTTTTCAGTTTCTGAAATAAAGAATAAAAACAAAAATTTTAATTAAAATCTGACTAAATCAACCTTTTCACTTTAACCGAACATCATAAAAATACTTTAAAACCCCACCTTTTTGTCATTAAATAACCCACAGAGGTGTTGATATGCCATTAAACAAAACTCAAACTAAAGAGCCTAGCTTCTCAGAATAGATTCCATGGAGACAGCAATTAAATAGCAGAAAGCTTGCTACATTTCATCTGTGGGGAAAGGATTTGTAGGGTGGAAAATAATTCATTACCTACAAAGATGCATTTGAAGATATGGTACCAACGCTCCATTTTTGGTCTAATCTGACTCTTGTAAAAATAGAACAAGTGTTTTTTTTTTTTGGGGGGGGGGGTCAGGTACTTTTTGAATCTGAACATGATTTTTTTCTTTAAAAAAAAAAAAAAAAAAAAAAATCACCCCAAGCAAAGTGGGAATGCCACTAGTATGTTGGGGAAGAGAGTGAAAGTGAAAAACTGAGAATAGGGAGGATTGAGAAAAAGACAAAAGATGAAAGAGTTGAGAAAAAAGCAGATGGTGATTGATGTTGCATTTATAAATTTTTAAAGATTGCAGTTATCAGGAGAGCAAGTAAATGAAAGGGAGTTTCACAAGTGGGAAGTATGAAAAAAGAAACTGTTGGAGTAGAAATGGCAGTTGCATTTAAACTGTTTCAATGATAAACACCAATCTAGTTGCACACTTGAATTCATGCTTTCAGGAAACGAGAGAAAAGGTTGCCAGAGCAGTTGCCATGGAAATATTAGTAGAAAAGACAGAGAGAAGCTAGCTACTGTTGTTTTGAGAAGGGCACATGTCATAAGAATAATGTGCCACTGCCAACATTTGTGTTTGAACACTGATTGCCAGAGAGCAAACACAGTCGACCTTGTTCTTAAGTAATTAGTGGTACTGTGCTGCTGGAATAACATTATGTAGAATATGTGTGTGTGTGTGTGTGAAAAATGTGTATGTATGTGTGTATGTATATATATATATATATATATATATGTGTGTGCAATTTGTTATATATATTATTTATGTAATATATACACATGGTACTTACTTGAAAGTGCTCAATATCAGTGATAGAGCTGACATATTCATATAGATAGGTGTGAGTTTGTGACCCTGGTTTTCACGCTCTTGTGATCGTCAGACACACTGATTAATTTTTTTAAAAATTAATTTTTTAAAAAATTAATCAGTTTGTCTGATGATCGTGAAACCCAGTGTCACAAACTCACACTTATGTGTATGTGTGTGTGTGTGTGGAGTTATTAAAGAATGTAGAATTGGAGAATATTAAGTGTCTGATGAAGTACTGTTTGAAAGTATGATTTTACAAAGTGACTTTACAAAAGTAGAAGTTATAAAACTAACATTGACTTTTGTTCAATCTAAAAACAGTGATAAAGGGAACTGGCAATATCATTTCGTTAACCTTAGCAAGGTTAAAAAAACAGATGATGACCTTCGATTAAATTGTGATTATAAAGTGGGAGTGGGGTAACCTATAAAGTTTGTTCAGATTTGTACCAAATTCTGAATGTTGAAGTAGCATTATATTTGTTAGCCAGAATTAACTTGAAAACAGCTCAGCACCAGATAGCCATAGACAACCACTTCAAAGAAGTGATGACCGTCAACATGCCGATAGGTTTATTGTGGTGAACAAGAAAGCTGGATGGAAGAAAACTCACGACTGCTGTTTTTCAAGAAAAAGTCATTTGAGATGATACAGAAAATATTTATTGCTATTAAAATATTTGAATATCAATGTCAGAAATGAAGCAAGACTAAAAGATATTTGTAGAAAAGACAGTGGGAAGCCATATTCCATTGGTGAGAAAGTAACTTAAGGTGAGTAAGTAGCTTTTTTCAGATAAGAGCCGTCAAAATGTTAAGAAATTGCTCCATGTATCCTAGTAACAACTTATTCCAGGAATTTGAATTCGTTTTCTTTACTTCTATCATTTTAGAGAAACAAAGCTAGAGTCAAATATATATCTTTTTGAAAAGTGTCTCAAAAGCTACCTTCTACAGGTTGACCCAAGCATTGTGAGAGAAATTAAGCTGACAAAACTGTTTGGAAACTTCAGAAACTGTTGAGAGTTGAGATTATAGTCTGAAGCCCATAACTAATGGGCAGATAGAAGGTCATGAATCTTGGCAATCTAAGGATATTTTTTCCATAAAAGCATCCATCCCTCAGCAGCCTGGCCACTTAAGGATGTAAAAACCTAAACACAAAATGTATTGAAAAAAAAATATATATATATAAATAAATAAATAAATAAATAAATAAAAGGAAAAGAAAAAAGAAATCACATACATTTATAATCTGCCACAAGCAAAAACTTCAGAACATTCGTTTATTTTTTTAGTATAGCAAACTAAAGAAAAAAAAAATGGTGACTAGTGGATATCTTAAAACTCAAAGTCATCAGCCACAACAGAAAATATTAAATTATGACAAAATTGAAGGGAGCAAAGAAGAAAAAGAGGGGGGTACAAAAAAAAAAAGGACCAGAACCTGAATTTTTGTTTATCATGATGAGTGTTTTTGTAAGCAAGTCTCTTGCCTTGAATGCCTATTGGAACTTAAGCTACCTCCAGACCTTCAGTAGAAGTCATTGATTGATCCATTGCCAAAGATGCTAGAAAAATGGTCAGTTCCTTGTACCACTCTAGCAAGAACCTGACTCCACCTGCTACACTACTTTTAAAACAGCCAGATCAGAGTGAAAATAAAGTACTACTGCTACATCTGGTTTGGAGCTGCTCAGTCTTCACTCCCATGTCTTGATAGAGCTGGAAAGTGTCTATGCAATCCTTGTGGGTTATCAATTTTTTTTTTTTTTTACTTGTGAACCTCTTTTTCACAGACTAAACATGGCAAGGCTCTCGTTACTCTCTTGCTATTTCCATGGGAAATGTTCTGAAAAGATACATTTCTTGGTCCCAACAGTTCCAACTCGTACAACTAAGACTTGCCATACCATGCACATCGAGTTGAACCATTTTCATTCCTTTTGTATTTCATTTGTAAGAAATTCACCTTGAACAGCTTCCTCAAACTGCTACTTTGTGGAACTGACCCACAAGAAGATACTTTCCCAGAGCAATACAATCTTAAGTTTCTTGTCACTTACTCATACCACTCATACAGCAACATCTTTCAATAACAATCATTAAACAAAACTCAAACTAATTTGTGCTTTATATAAGTTGAAAATTAGTTTGAGTTTTGTTTAATAGCATATCAACCTGTGTGGGTTATTTAATGCCGAGTAGGTAGGTTTTTAGGACATTTTTATTTTTTAAAATAATCAGTTCTGAAAAGGTTAATTTAGTCAAATTAGTTGACAAATTTTTTTATTTATTTTTTATTTTAGAAAACTTAATGTTTTCTGGTTTTGTATTTTTGAAAAGTAGTTTGTAGATCAGATTTTATTGACAGATTTTTGTAAAGAGTGTTTTGTTGACATTCAAATGTCTTGCTGGTATATATATATTTTTTTTAATCTTCCAAAACGTATTGCTGGTAATATTTTCTTCTCGAAAAAGAAGTATCTATAGAATTTTTATTTTAAAAGTATATTTTATACTTTCATAGTGTTTTGATCCTAGTTTGGAGGGGTTAACTATTTGCCCCACAGCTGGGACCCTAACAGATGCTACCACTCCAGGTCAGTGTGGACCAGGGAACAACAGATTAACAGGTGGTTCTACACTCCTCAAAACTTCCCAAAAATTCAGTCAGTCAGTTAAGTGCCATATGCGAAACACACTTGAGCGATCATGTCTCGAAAGAGACATGGCTGACCGAGCAGAAGATTATACCACAGTAGGTTGCCATTGCTTTCTGTGGTAGACTGGTTACCAGCCAAGGCTATAGAACCCAATCTGTCCTCTTATTTAACCCATAACTGGAAGGAAGAAACGGATTAATACCTTTCCCAAGGGTATTTGCGCGTAAGTGAATGCAACGAATTCAACTGGAATTCAAATTTGGCTCCCCGATTTCTCGTTCTGAGCCTATATCCACTGTACCACAACGTACATCTCACAAATTAGTTTGCAAAAAAAGTGAAAATATTCAATTTCACAAAAAAATGAGTAAAAATTTAAAGATCTGACTGGTTTTTACAAATTTCATCTTACATACAAATCCTTCCCACTATCCTATACCTTTACAAGAGCCAGATTAGGCCTAAAATACAACTCATCCATATGATGCATCATTAAAGATGCTGGAAAAATGGTCATTTCCCTGTACCACTCCAGTAAGTACCTGACTCTTCCAACTATCCTCCACCTTTACAAGAGCCAGATCAGACTGAAAATGAAATATTGTTGTCCCTGCTATTCATATCAGGCTTCTTGACAAAATCCAATGAAGAACCTAATGTAATTGATTCTGACCTGGTAGCTCAACTCTAGTCTTTTTCTCACTGATGTAATGTGGCTTCTCTTTGTCTTTTCTACAAATACTTTCACAGCTTCTGCTCCAATGAGCTTATCTCCCTGATGCCCTCTCAGCATGAATTTATTCGAGCTACTAGACTAACATCCAGGTCCCACCCATTTACAGTGAAACCAATCAAATGCAACTGCAACTTATACTCTATCAACTTCTTTGCTCGCACTTCTCGCTTGTGGAATTCCCTTCCATATACTTGCTTCCCTGAAAACTACAATCTCCAAGAATTTAAATGCTAAGTCAATTACCCTCTCTTATCTTCTTGACTCATATCCTTTCCCTGACAATCCTTGTCTCTTGTTCTTTTTCCGTTCCACTCGACTCTCATGCAGCCCTCTTTACACCTGCATTCTCATCTTTCTTTTATTCATTTTCTGACACCCCTATAACTTGTTCCTCTTTCTCATCACTCACCTCTTATGTAACCCCTTGTGCACCAGTGGCAGTTCTGCCTTGTTTGGGGTGAAATAATTAGAAAAAAAAAAAAGACATATGAGCAGGAGCTATTCAGTCTTTACTTTTCATACATAGAGTTCAAAAGCGTTTATAGTTTTGTGGACGATTATTTCCTTCTTTACAACCTCTTTTCTCACATACAAAACATTGCAGGGTTTTTTTTATGGCTTCCTTGCTATTTCCATAGAAAGTGTTCAGATGACTACATTCTTTAGTTCTATTAATTCTTATATTCATGGCTAAGACCTGCCATTACGTGCACATTGTGATGAACCACACTAATACTCTTTGCATACCATTGGTGAGATGTAAATTCCATTTGAGCAGCTTCTCACAAACTCCAAGAAGATGCTTATTCAATCATTACAATCTTAACCTTGGGTTAACTGTTACTTGTTACACATATCCCCCAAGTACTTGTTATGCTGTAACCCTCTACCTCAATGGCTTTTGGGCCTTGTACAAAATGAACATCATTGTATAAAAAAGAAAAAAAAAACACATTAAGTTCAATCTCAATTCAAGTTGAGTTTTCTTAACAACCCTTGGGTTCTGAAAACAGCCCTTTTCTTCATTTTAAAGTAGGTAGATGAGTAGGAGTGTATATAAGCATGAGTAAATGCAATTACAATAAACTCCTCGTTCATGCAGTGTCTGGTGCAGTAGTAGTAGTAGTAGTGATGTCTGTCCACCCTTTATGAAAGAAAAGAGGAAATAATTTCTCTCTAATTCACCCCCATCTGATGTCAATTAATACAAAAAACAAAACATGTGTCATTAGCAAATTAATTAATAAAGTTAAATTGAATGAGAAAAAGGAAGTAAAAGAAGTGAGTTGTGAGAAATCAAATGGCGGAGGGGGAGGGGATTTTGGAAAAAATCTTGGGTGGGTAGTGACGCATACACACAATCAAAATATACAGTATCTCCACCAGAATCTGTGGTTTAGCTATCCATGATTTTCAATCCTGACCATTAACTCATGACAAGTTTTACTCAATAATGAAACCATAGCACAAGTGTTGTCAAAATAGACATTTATACATGATAATTTTCTTAGTATAGATGTGACACCAAGCCAAAAGTATGAAGCCCCCAGTGAGGATCAAACTCATAACTCAGTAGTAATTAATCTTGTGAGACAACTATTACAGCATCAATGGAACCAATGAACAACTTGCCAATACCAAAAACTTATCCAGATAGGTTTCATCAGTTTTGAACGAAACTAAAAAAAAAAAAAAGCCTAAAAGCAAACTTATCTACTCAGTAAAGTGCTCAAAGCCTAGATTGCCTAGACCAAGCTAAAATCTCTTACAGCGTTAAATCCTATGAAAGGATAGCTTTCATCATAACTAGTTTCACTTACATGACCTTCAGATCACACACATTATATATATATATATATATATATATATATATATATAATCTTTGTTACATTCACTTACATGCAAATACCTTTGGGAAAGGTATTAATTTATATCTTCTCTCACCAACTATGGGTTAAACAGAAAGACAGATTGGGTTTTATATCCTTGGTTAGCAATGAGTTTACCGCAGAAAGAAATGGCAAACTTCTGCAGGAAAATCTTCTGCCCAGTCAGTCATAGATCAAAAGAGGCATGATCGCCCAAGCATGTATCACATATGGCACTTGACTATAAATAACCCATCCCCGGTAGAAAGGTTATGTTCTGCAATAAGAGAAATGCTTTTTGTCCAAATGGTTTAGGTAGCAGCTAATATTATTATAATTTCACAAGTGTACCCCTGCCATAAAAAAAAAGACAGTAAAATATTTGAGAAGATTATTAGCTGTTTCCTCATAGGTTACCACCCCCCTAAGTGTGACAGTAGGAAATGTGTGTGTGTGTACACACACAAATAAAACACGCAACTGTCTTTATTATAATAGAGAGGATATATATTCTTCACTATTTGACAAAATTATTGCAAAAAAAATAAAATAAAATAAAATAAAATAAGGCACCGTGAAAAAGCAAATATATGGCAAGAGTTTTATAACTGGTAGTAAAGGGAATGAACTGAGCCAACGCCATCTTGCTATTGTCTCCCTCTTTCCATGAGCGTGACAGGAGATCATATATCTCGTTTATCGCACCTACCTCCTATTTCATAGACAATCACACCTACCTCCTATTAGCATGGACCAGGCTTGCCTCCCAGAGAGTAAGACACTACGCCTCCTTGGTCTCACACTTTCAGCGAACCTCAGGTGGAATGACTATATCGAATCCATTGCTAAATCTGCTGCTATGAAAGTCGGTTCTTTGTGCAGGGCCCGGAAGTTTTTTCCATCTGAATCGATCCTGCACATTTGTAAATCTACCATCCACCCGTGCATTGAATACTGTTGCCATATCTGGTCGGGTGCCCCTGCTATTCTCCTTGGGCTTCTCGACAATGTACAGCGGAGTGTCTGTAATGTGATCGATACCGACTTAGCAGACTGCCTGCAGTCTCTCTCTCTCACCGGCATGACGTGGCTTCCCTGTGTCTCTTCTATAAATACTTTCACGGCTTCTGCTCCGATGAACTTAGATCACTGGTGCCTCCTAGGTTCGAATTTGCACGAGATACTAGATTAGCAACTAGATCCCACCCTTTTACAGTGAAACCGATAAAATGCAACCGCAACTTCTACTTCAACAGTTTCTTTTCTCGCACTTCCCAACTGTGGAATTCCCTTCCACATGACTGCTTCCCCGACGGCTACAATCTCCAGGAGTTTAAATGTAAGGTCAATAGACACCTAACAAACTAACTTGCTTCCATTCTTTCAAACACTCTTCCCACCCACCCATCTATATATCACCCCGCTTCTGACATTTCCTATATCTAACCACTCTTTCTATTTACCTTCCCCTATGTAGCCCCAAGTGCAATAGTGGCAGTGGAATGCCTTGCTTGGGGTGAAATGATTAAAAAGAAAAAAAAAACAAAATTTAATGGGTCAGACAGAGTTTTCTTGATGGCTCGCTAATTAAACCATAATGAAATATTGGAGCAAATTTTACAACTGTATGCCCTTACTGACACCAACTAGTTTTGGAGACTGGAAACACAGTGTTTCTATTGAGACACTATGTCTAGAAAGATTACCTACCAAGTCTACCCTATTCTACACAAAGTAGGTGTAGAGGTTTTTCTCTTAGAAAAGTTGCTATCCAAAGCTAAAGACTAGTACCCAGCCTATCTTTTTTTTTTCTCTTAAATGACCCCAGTTTGGGGTCAACTGTTTGTCCATAGCTTGGACCCTAGCAGATGCTACCACCCCGGGTCAGGGTGGACCTGGGAACAACAACAGTTAAAGAGGGGTTCCACCCTTCTCTCAACCTTGCTATCAAAGGCCTTACAGCTGAACATAGCTTATCATCATATCCAGAACATATTGCCTGAAAATAACCAAAGGTTGAAACCTAAGTTACAGAAAAAACTCATCAGATAAAAAAAATATTCAAAAGTTCTGCAATATAATTGTATTGAACACTTAACATAACTGTGTACTGGTCTAATGTAATTATGATAAAACACTAACTACAGTATAACCCGGATATAAGAGAACCTTTATCCGGTCCTGACAACTCTCTTATACCAGGGTTACACTGTAATATATATATAGGCAAAAAATGTAAAGCTTTTCTTAGCTGATTGGTTTCATCCTCTGAAAGATTTTATCAATGCAAATTTATTTATAAAGGGAAGTAAAAAAATAAAATACTGTTAGCTTTATAAAATTTAAACTTGAAAAATTCTTTAAATATTCTTATGATTAACTGAAATTTCTTTCATTAGCATCCTTCATAATTTACATTGACTTTCACATTTATCCTGAAGAATATTTTTGTGGTCTTAAATTGAAAAATTTTGAAACCTACCAAGATTTTATTTCTGTTTATAAATACATGTTGCAAAATAAAATCTTTGTTTTGATAAAATCTATCACAGGACGGAAACAAGTTGGTAAGCAAAGCGTTCTTTTTTGGTCTTTATTCAGATTGTTTTTGTACATAAATACATTTTACTTGCATCTAAATTTTAACCCCTCCTCCACACACACATCTAAATCTAAACTTATTTATAAATGGAACTTTGTGTGTCTGTGTATCCGTTACCTATAGACTCCGAGACGGCTGAACAGATTTTCTTGAAAATTTACACAGTTGTACTATAAGCGTCTGTGAGTGTTCTTAGCTAGGTTTTGTGTCGAGGTACCCCCGATAAATATCAAAAATCGATAATCGGGTTATAGAAGGAGTGGTCCGATTTTAATCAAATTTGGTACACTCATAGACAAAGACATAAGAAACAATATTCAGAAGTTTCAAGGTTGCAGTTTTTACAATAGTGCAGAAAATTTGATATCGATACCAGGAAATCAAAATTTGACTTACATCCATTCATTTTTCTTTCAGTCTACGGTTTTGCTTTAACTGGAAACTATTACTTTTTAGTGTTTCATGCCAACGACCAAAGAGTTGGAGCTCCAGGACCATGGATTAGTTTTAAAGCTTTCATTACACCCGAGCAATGCAGGGCTATACTGCTAGTATATATATATATATATATATATATTTAGAATTTATAAAAAAATATGTTATAATATCACTACAAAAGTAGTTATTTTGTTTTGACACTGCCTGTGTCTTATCAAGTGATGATGTTTATTTCAAGTTGAAGAATTCTGAGTGGTTCAAAAATAGCCAAACCCCACTTAATCAGGGAGGCATTGTTACATAGACAGAGTGGACTAATCAAAATAAAGTAATTTCTAATTTGAATATGAAAACTGGCTCTAAAAATAATTTATATTAACATTTCATTAAAATAGAGATCAGCATTATTAATCGACTTTCAGCTTCACTTTATTTTTAAAATGTTAGATTTACATTATTATAAAGTTATTCAGATATTAAATGAGGAAAAGATTGAGCACTTTTTAAAGAATAGCATTACTTGGAATATGGAATTTTATTCCATCTCTACCTACCCTATACTTGTGTGTGTGTTTTTATATATATATATATATATATATTAGTCATCCATATACAAGCCTATTTCGCTGTATCACAGCTTATCAGTGTGGTTAGACATCCACTTGCTTCTGGCTGAGATCGAATCTCAACCAATTTGGTGTTAGTCGGAGTCACAACTCCCTAAACCATAGGCACAGAGAAGGGAAATTTTAGTGTGTTATATATAAACAGTGTATACACATGCCAGTCACCAAAAGAACTTAATTCACTGCTGAAGAGTAATGCATAAATACACACACACACATATATATATATATATACATACATATATATATATATATATATATACATACACACAATAGTCTTTATTATAATAAAGAGTATACTTTAAAAAAATTGCCACAAGTTATTTTTTCTCCTTGTCTACATTGGTGTACAGCTACTTACGCATGCACATATTTCAGGCCCAGTAAAGAAAAAAACAAAAAAAACAACAAAGTAATAGGTAGAGTCAATTCAGGTAAATAAAGAATGTGGACAAAGCTCTTGATGCCTAACTGCACCAAGATTTGGTGTTGGAGAATTTATGAACTTATAAACTACAGGAGGACAGATCCCTTCCTAATCCCCACAGTTGGCCAAAATGTTTCCAACATTCTGTTGCACCAGTACAATTCTGCAAGGATGACCTTCCCTAGAATGAAAGAGATTAATTCCTTTACTGTAGCCCCCAAACCCCAAATAGTAAAGAGGATCTTTGATTTGTTGGAAAGTAGAAGAGTTGAGACAACAAGTTTGTCAACCCCTAAAAGCCATTCATTCAGATATTTTTAGTTGTTCATGTTTCAGCACATTAGAACATGCCAAATTTATTAACAGATATAACATGCTTACATTCCTGATTAGAGCACACTTCAAAGTATCTCTGAGAAAGTAAGTTTCAAATTACTTAATATGTGTCCATTTTGTATACCTATGAAAATGGAAGATTATAAGGTGCATTTTAAATATTTGATGTTTTATTATTATTATTACTATAATGGCCAAAATGCCTTGTAAGCAACAAAAAAATATGTACTATGCATGGTGAAGGGGCTTTAGCTAATAGAACTGTATAGAAGTAGTACTCGAAGTTAAGAGTTGGTGATTGTAGCCTTACTGATGAAGAATGTTCAGGCAGGCACCCACGACCCTGCTACAGATGACGACCAAATCAAAACATTCAGAATAATCTGCATTACATAACACAGGAATTGGCAGAAACTCTAATTTTATCAAAATCCACCATCCATAAGCACTTAGTGAAGATTTGGTACTAAAATCGCTACAATGTTTGGATACTATATGATCTGAGTGTAAAGAATCTTTTGGATTGAATTTTTTATGTGATTTGCTTTATAAACACAATGAAAAGACACCCTTTTTTTAAGCAAATGGTGACAGGTGATGAGAAATGGATCATTTACAACAATGTTCAGTGAGGAAGGTCCTGGGGTAAGCAATGAAAAGACACCCTTTTTTTAAGCAAATGGTGACAGGTGATGAGAAATGGATCATTTACAACAATGTTCAGTGAGGAAGGTCCTGGGGTAAGCAATGAAAAGACACCCTTTTTTTAAGCAAATGGTGACAGGTGATGAGAAATGGATCATTTACAACAATGTTCAGTGAGGAAGGTCCTGGGGTAAGCAATGAAAAGACACCCTTTTTTTAAGCAAATGGTGACAGGTGATGAGAAATGGATCATTTACAACAATGTTCAGTGAGGAAGGTCCTGGGGTAAGCAATGAAAAGACACCCTTTTTTTAAGCAAATGGTGACAGGTGATGAGAAATGGATCATTTACAACAATGTTCAGTGAGGAAGGTCCTGGGGTAAGCAATGAAAAGACACCCTTTTTTTAAGCAAATGGTGACAGGTGATGAGAAATGGATCATTTACAACAATATTCAGTGCAAAAAAGATTGTGGGGTTAGCAACACAAGTCAGCTTTAGCCACCCCAAATGCAGGTTTATCATCCTAAGAAAGTCATGCTGTGCATCTGTTAGGATGGGAAAGGAATTTTATACTGTGAGTTTCTGCCAAGTAACCAGTCAATTGATTCTGAAAATTACTGCTCACAACTAGATGAATTAAAGGCAACAATTAAAAAAAAAACGTCCCAGAATTGGCAAACAGGTAAGTTGTTTTTCATCTGGATAATGCCAGACCATATGCTTCTTTGGCAACCGGGCAAAACATTTTTGTAGCTCAACTGGAATGTGTTATCCCACCCACCATATTCAATAGACATTGGTCCTTTAGGTTTTCATTTATTCAGGTTTTTTTTGCAAAATAATCTCATTGGCAGCCACAATCTTAATATATAGAGATCATACAGTAAGGAAACTAAAAGAACTTTTATAGAAAGTAGAAAAGGAAAGCTGGAAGAAAGGACTAAACAAACTACAAAAAAACAATGCATGGTCATCAGCAAAAAGAGGATCCCAAAATGCCAATTACAAGTCAGGGGTCACAAGAATCCAAGCCAGTACAGAAATTTAAATATCTGGAAAGTGTTTTAACAGAGGATGGAAATATCTGAAGGCATATTGCGCTGGCCAAGGATGCATTGGAAAGAAAGAAAATAGTACTGAACTGTTACATGACATCTGTTCTTCTGTATGGCAGCGAATGCTGAACAATCTCATCAAAGATGAAGGAACGACTCAAAGCAACAGAAACAAAGAAAAGAGTACTGAACTGTTATATGACATCTGTCCTCCTGTATGGCAGCGAATGCCAAACAATCTCATCAATGTTGAAGAGATTTGTAGCAACAGAAATGGCATTCTACAAAAGCATGCTGAGAGTGAACGATACTGAGTCTTTGGAGAGAACCAAAACAAAAAGGAAACTTATACTTAACATCAAGAAGAGACAGTTGAAGTTTCTGGGACACAAAATAAGAAAGGAGGGCTTATACTCACAGGGCAGATAGATAGGAAAAAAAGTATGTGACATACTTGATTGGCTTGAGCAAATAGATGGCAGAGCAGGCTTTGGAAGAAATAAGACAAAATTTATTAAAAACTACAAGGGACAGGAAGATGTGGAAAGCCATGATTGCCTATATTTTGAAGAAACACGGCACAAAGAGAAAAATTTAAATTCTTTGGATACATTAAAAACTACCTTAATGGGTTCTTTGCCGAGAAACCACCAAAATTCTGGGAAGATGAGATCTTTAAGTTGAATGTGAAAAGAACAAAGGTTGTGCAACAAAATGGTTCAGATGTAGATGAGTAAACACCTAATAGTTTTATTTTGTTTTGTGGTTTAATTACCCTTAAAAATCGGCATGCACTTTCCGGACAACCTACTACATCTATCATACATTGATTATTTTGATAGAACAAAGAACAAATAGGAAATGTTTAGCAATCTAACAACTAAACAGTTTCACTATTATTAAAATCTTTAGAGAATGAGATATGGAGAGAAACAAAAAAAAAAAACAAACTGACAAATAAAAAAGATATTCTGGTATTTTTATTTTCGATTGTAATTGGGCAATCAGGCTTCATGTGCATTTGACTTGTTAAGCAAAATTAGTATATTTCATGGCATTCTAAACTCAAGGGAAGAGAATGTCTTTTTGAAGCTCAAAAGATTTAATGGATTCAAAGCCTGGCTAAATGAAACATAAATATTACTTTATGAATGTAAGTGGATCATAATTCTAGTTTTTCTAAGTGGGAGTCAGATGATAAAGTATGTTCGTAGGTGTGTGCATTTAGTAGAGATAATTCATGTTTAGTGGTTGGCTGCATGTTGATTTTGCAATGTTTTTATAAAACACCAGTTGTGGTAAATAAATATACATCAGATCCTTTAAGAATGGCTTCAATAAAGATTGGTGATATAACGTTTTTGACGTGTTTATAGTTGGTAAAATATTTTATCACAACTCCCTTGAAATATTTTCAAACAATGATATTAATTTTTTAAATTTAGGTGGCATTTGTAAAAATTTGTTCTTCATTTAACCCTTTGTGGGTTATTTAAGGCTCAAGCATATTTGGAACTATAAGAACAATTTTTTTTTAGACTAAATTTTACATTAATAAATTTTTTGGGAATAATTTTTTCAGATACACGTTTTACTATTTAACCCATAGCTCAAGGAGGAGAGAGATTCATTCGTTTTCCAAAAGTATTTATGTGTAACTGACTAATGAACTTGACTGGAATTTGAACTCAGTGCTCTGGTTTTCCATTCTAAGCTGCTATCTATGACACCACCTGCAGATCCTTCTATCATACAGGAAACACTTTTGATGAAAAATAATAAAAGAAAAAAAAAAAGAAAAGATCACCTTTTTTTTTAAATAAACAAGTGAATTTCAGCAAAAGTCAGACTGTACAAGATGTTAACCATCTGCATTTTCTTCACTTTACCAATTTGTGCCAGATGTCTTGCAACTGTTATCTGGGAAGCCCCCATCTTTATTCCTAATATCCTAAGAGTTTATTTCTGAATGAACCACCACAGCTGTCCTCAATTCTTCATGACTGAATGATAACCAACCTCAAGTAGTTCTCATTATTTATAACTGTTAGTTTAGATACATTGTGTTTTTTTACAGTTTATCAACCCATTGTGGATTAAATAGAAACAATTCCTTTTTATGAGTGTATAAATGCATTAAAAATTTTGTAGACATAATGTTTGAGTTTGATTTCTGTTTAACGGCATATCAACCTTTGTGGGTTATTTAATGCCAAAAAGAAGAGGTTTAAAGGTATTTTTTAAATGTTCGATTATAGTTAGAAGGTTAATTTAGTCAGATGTTAATGAATTTTTTTTTATTTTAGAAAACTGAAAAGTCTTCTAGCTTGTATTCAAAACTGTTTTGCTTAAAATAATATTTTCTCTTCAAAAACGCTTCATGGTAATGATTTTAATATATTGTAAGTTGTACAGTTGGCAATATTTTCCCCATCAAAAATTGTACGGTTGGCAATATTTTCCCCATCAAAAATTGTACGGTTGGCAATATTTTCCCCATCAAAAATTGTACGGTTGGCAATATTTTCCCCATCAAAAATTGTACAGTTGGCAATATTTTCCCTTCAAAAATGTATATTTTTTCTGTAAAAGTCTATTTTTTTATGTATATATTTCTATAAAAGTGTATTTTCTATAGTGTTTGACACCAAATTGGGGGTTAAGTATTTGCCCATTGCTTGGACTCTAACAAGTGCTACCACTCTGGGTCAGGGTGGACCTGGGAACAACAGCAACTATGAGGTAGTTCCATGCTACTCACAACCTCTCAATCAGAGACCTTGCTGCCAGATGCAGTTTACCATCATGACTAGGACTGTAGAGATAATGATTTTTCCTGATACAAGTCTTACTATTTAACCCATGAGGGGAAAAAAAGAAGAGCTCGTTCATTATTTACTATTATCTTCATCTTTGCTATTATCACAATATTTTAGCCTACATCTGATGCTTGTCAATCAGTGAAACCTTTAGGGAATTTTGAACTGACCCTTTAATCCATAAGAGTAAATTTTTCTTGTGACAATGACTAACACTGTCTAGGGATCTTTTGTCATTGTGTTTTCTTTTTTTGTTTTTTTGTTTTTAAACACAACTCGGTCATTGTTCATCCAGTGTCCAAGAGATCAAACTCACATTTACTACAGCACGCATTTCACAATCCACTAGGCCAGTGCTTCTCAAACTATCTGACATGGTGTACTGAAAGTTTTTCTTTTTGTTGTTTCTTTTTCCAATGTATAAGCAAAGATTTCTAGCCAGACGGTCTGGGGCCACTGTCAGAGGTTAGAGAGTAGTACACACCAACCCTGATTTATTTTTGGGTGCATATGGCTGTGACTGATAGACAAAAAACATTGTAATTCTGAAAACACAAGATGCTGCTTCTTCTGACCCTACACATTAACAACACAGGCACCTGTATTGTTACAGACTTACAGTGAATTTTAAAAAATCTGCTAGGCAGTTACATTATAAATCTAAAGAATTAAATGCTAATTAGAAAAATTTGAACCCAAATCCATGTGACGATTTCTTTTTTTTCAAGTCAGGTGAAAAAAGGCAAAATTAAAAAAGTTGAGGATACTGAAATTAACCTGGTACTAAAATTTAAATACCTCAGAAGTGTTCTAACAGAAGATGGAAAGTGTGATACTGAGATCCAAAGGCATATTGGCATGGACAAGGATGCATTCCCAAAGCTGAGTAGAGTATTGAGTAAGAGGAAAACTTAGTTGGAAATCAAAAAGAGTGTTGAATTATTATGTGATGTCTGCCCTTCAATATAGCAGAAAATGGAGGACAGTCTCATTAAAGATGATGGAAAGACTAGAAGCAACTGGAATGTGGTTATACAGAAGGATGCTGAGGATACCATGGACTAAACATGTTAGCAACGATGAGATTTTGGAGAGGATGGAAACGAAAAGGAAACCAATACTTAACATCAAGAAAAAACTGAGATTTTCTCAGATATGTAATGAGGAAGGAGGGATTGGAGAATTCGATACTCATGGGACAGGTAGAGGGAAAGCGAGATTGGTGAAAGCAACGCTTGATATACTTTGTGGTCTTGAGCAAATGGATGGCAGAGCAGGGTTTGGGAGAAGTAACAAGAGAATGGGTATCAAGTGCAACAAGGGATAGGGAGATGTGGAATGCCACGATTGCCTATGTCCTGAAGGGACAAAATACATATACGATGCCCATGAAAAAGGCCTTTTGTTTATTTCTAGGCACGGTTTCCACAGTCACATGCCACACCATCATGATTGTGTTGCCACATGAATTTCAGTTCACAGTTTTGCTGTTCATCATATTGCACTTGGATAGCAATGAATTAACATGAATGAGTAATTGAAAAATGTAACCAAAATAAACAAAACTAAAATGAAAATGTTAAAAATTATAAATATCCAGGCAGTCTTCCATGGTGTGGAATGTGATGACTGTTTCTTTGTTTCCTGAAAATTCTGTGTACTGGCATCAGTATACATAGCTCTCTGGGTAGCACTGCATTAGGCTTTTATGCTGTGGGACAATCCTGAGTGGCGAATTTAGAAACAAACTTAACCTGCAGTTAGGGATCCATTGGCCTTAACCTGCAGTTAGGGATCCATTGGCCTTAACCTGCAGTTAGGGATCCATTGGCCTTAACCTGCAGTTAGGGATCTTTAGAATCAATAACACACTATTCTAAATGTGAACATGTAAAACAAAATTAGCTGTAAACAATGAATATCATTTTAAAGTTAGACAAAATTCTTAGTTATCAAAAATATAAACTAATCACTCATATTTATTAAATGACTTAGGAACTGGGTAGTAGGTAAGATGTTTTAAGCGTACTAGCTGGAAGCATGGCAAATTGGACAGACAGGAAGTGTGGCAACAACGCCAGACTACACGAAGATAGTCGAGTGTTTATTCCAAAAAGAACACTGATTGCGAAAGCAGATGACAATACATGACAGTACAATGATTTGCAGATGGTTTAGAACCTGAGGGCCTCACCCAAATAGGGCCTCATTGAAAGTTGGCAGTTGATGTGTTGGGGAGGAGTTTGATGAGGGAGTTCGGGGTGGGGGGTCAGAGTGCTATGAGGCTTGTTAGTGAAGATAGAGTGCGATAAGACAAACACCGGAAATGGAGCCAAACTATCCATTGAGGCAGAGACTGAGGAAGGTGGTGGTTTTTGCTTGAGATTAGGGATTGGAGAGGGGCCTCCAGATGAAACAACTGCCGAAAAGATTTAAATTAAAGATATTAAGTTGTAATGTTGATTTTTAAAGAAATTAAGACCATAAATAATTTTAAAAATATTTTTAAAAGTTCTTTGTAAAGGAAATTTGATCCCCAACATGGTTTACTTTATTCTTACTTTGATAATATTTCAATATTTGTTTACTTACTTAATCTGAAGAAAAGAGTTTAATCATAAATTGATAATAAAAAAAAGAGAATTATTTCTATAATTCTCAATACTTTATAATAATGACTAAGTATTTTTAGTAATCACTACTAAATTATGATTACTAAAAATACTTAGTCATTTTTTTTTTTTAGTAATCACTACTAAATTATGGGATGTGTGTTGTGGTACAGTGGATATCGACTCAGAACTAGAAACTGGGGAGCCGAGTTTGAATTCCAGTCGAATCGATTGTATTCACTTACGCGCAAATACCTTTGGGAAAGGTATTAATCTGTCTTTTCCTTCCAGTTATGGGTTAAACAGCAGGACAGACTGGGTTCTATAGCCTTGGTTGGCAACCAGTCTACTGCAGAAAGCAATGGCAACCTACTGCGGGATAATCTGCCCAGTCAGTCATGTCTCTTTCGAGACATGATCGCCCAAGCGTGTATCACGTATGGCACTTAACTGATTGACTAAATTATGATTTCACCATCATCAGCAATTACTGAAAGAAAGAAACAAGGCCACATTTTAGCCAAATATTCTCGCAAACCTTCATTTAAGAACTAAGACTATTCTACCTGAATCCATTAGAATAACCCCCCCCCCCCCCAAAAAAAAAAAACAAAAAAAAACCCAGAAAAACTTGGCAGCATAGTGGAAATCAGATGAGATTAAATTTTAATAATTGCTTAGTTTATTTAGCTTAAGCGGAAAAGTGCTGGTATGGTGGGACAACTCGTGCTGAATCTTAATGGTGAGAGGACAACCTGAATTTTTCAAATAAGAGCAACAAAAATACAACAAAAGAGATATCGGAGAAAACTAATGGCACGAATTCATTTTAGAAACTTGTACATCATTACCTGAATATTATGCAATACTTGAGGCAGTGAACATTTGATTGATTGATCGTTTGATGTCACTCCATCTCTTAACTTACCTGATATTTAGATGGTAAATTACTAAATCAGTTTTTGTCTCACTTGAGTTTTCTATAAGGAATCTGTCCTTGCACTTGAAATGCAAGTATATATAAAACCTTGACTTCATGGCCAAATCATTTAATTTTCTTTCAAATTAGGATGGTTTTCAAAATCTGTCTTTGATATAAAGTTGTTTTACCTAATGACAAATACACCTAGTTTTCTTCTTGCTGATTTCAAGTTTGTTTTTTTTATCATATCACCCCAAGCAAGGCGATAACACCACTGATGCGCAGGGGGCTACGTAAGGGTAAAAAGAATGAAAAAGAGAAAGCCGGAAACCACATCCTAAACAGGGAACAAGGGATGAGCCTCTTCACCTGTTCAATAGATGTGGGTGGAGTGTGAACCGGGCGATAATTTAGTCTATCTACTCCAATTGAAAAAAAAGAAAAAAAGAAAAGAGTGCAAAGATTGGAAAAGAGAAAACCGGAAACCGCATCCTAAACAGGAAATAAGGGATGAGCCTCTTCACCTGTTCAATAAATGTGGGTGGAGTGTGAACCGGGCGATAATTTAGTCTATCTACTCCAATTGAAAAAAAAAAGAAAAAAAGAAAAGAGTGCAAAGATTGGAAAAGAGAAAACCGGAAACTGTTGCCATGTTTCAGATAAAGAGTAAGGTTGAGCAGATGTTGATAAAGCAAAAACAAATCCATCTTTTTAGTTTTATAGAAAACTTCTTGCTTTCCAAGATTATGGACCAAATCATTTTATTTAAGAAAAAAAAATATATTAATGAATTAACAGATATATTTTTAATTTGATAATTTTATTACTTAAAACATTATTATGATGGATACTTCATATTTGAAATAGACAACCCATTTTTATTTATAAAACAGTGTGTCCTATGTTCATTGACTTGCACATTTGAGAAGTCTTAAGTAAATTGTTTCCCAGCAAGGATCAAACTTTTACCTACCCCCTGTAGAGGCCACTTTTGATCTTGTGGGATTTACCACTTTGCTATGAAGCATGTCAATTATGTGAACATTGTTTGATCACAATTATTCAAAAAACATTTGAATTGTAAATTGTTTGAATGAAAATTAATCAAAAGGACAATTATACTAAATGATAATTATTTGAAATGCAAAATTCTTTGCCATAAAAATGTTACAATTAAGAGGAAATACAAAAATGATAATTATTCAAAATGCTGACATCATTTATAAAAAAATTTATTAAGGATCTTTTCAAAAGTTATATGATACCACACACTACTACGAAAGAATACTCGTTAAAGGATATCACTAGTTTTAAGTTTTCCATTTATGTCATAGTATTTCTTGGCGTTTTTTTTTTAATATTTTGGCAACTTGTTCTTATTTTTGCAATATGAATTCCTGGAAAGTTTCTGCTCTATATTGTATGATGGGAAGACACTTGCTGCAAAAAAGCCCCACAACAAGCAAGGTTCCTTTTTCAGGAAAACCTGACACTTGTATTACTTTTCAGATACAATGTATCCATCTATTAATGTTTGAAAAAATAAAAGTATGTCAGATTGATGTGCGTTGTTGTGCAATGGGTATCGACTTGGAATGACAAATTGGAGAGCCGAGTTTGAATTCCAGTTGAATTTCTTGCATTCACTTACGCACAAATACCCTTGGGAAAGGTATTAATCTATCTCTTCCCTCCAGTTATGGGTTAAATAATCAAACAAATCGGGTTCTATTGCCTTTGCAGAAAGCAATGTGGGATAATCTACTGCCTAGTCAGTCATATCTCTTTCGAGATATGATCGCTTAAAGCATGTATCACCTATGGCACTTAACTGACTGAATTTTTTGAAAATTAATTTGTTCACATTTCAGATAAAAAACTGAGCAGATATGACCTTTTTGAGAAAATACTTTTTGAATAAAAAAGAGAAAATAGACCTGTGCTTACTGTAACATTCTTTATGGAAGAGCAGCAAAGCATACTGGATCAAATAGCAGTTTCCTCTACAAAAGGGAAGACTGGAAATGGTACCCTGATAGACATAATACACACTTTTTAAGAAATAAAAATGGGTCATCGATTTCAAATATGAAGTATCCACAATAAGTAATGTATAAAAAAAAATTTTCATATGTTTAGTTTATAATAAAAAGAAAGTAAATTGTTTTAATTTTCACATCCTTTGCTTAAAATTGTCCATGTCACCTAAATGATCCAGTCCCAAGTGAACGACCTATATCTATCTAAACTTATTCATAAATGGAACTTTGTATGTGTCTGTTACCTATAGACTCCGAAATGGCCGAACCGATTTTCTTGAAAATTTACACAGTTGTACTATAAGCGTCTGCAAGTGTTCTTAGCTAGGTTTTGGTGTTGAGCTACCCCCGATAAATATCGAAAATCGATAAAAATAAAAAAAATAAAATAAAAAATAATATAAAAAAAATATTTTTAAAAAATTTAAATCGGTGAGTCTGAGCTCCTGGGCCATGGATTAGTTTTAAAGCTTTCATTACACCCAAGCAATGTCGGGCTATCCTGCTAGTTTATTAAAAGCAAGTTTTTTTTGTTTTTTTTTTTCAATTCAAAATGAGCAAAAAGTGGCTATGCTACTAAATTCTTTCGCAAATATAAATTCAGGTTATTCCTATTCCTAGATACTTCGGCTACTAAAACTTCTCTTAAGGTACAATCAATTCCTTACTTTGCCAAGACATCTGATATGAAGCCTGTGGCATTGCCATTTTTGCAAACGCAAAAAATAAAAATTTAATTTAGATTAAGATTCATCTTGACAAACTTATTACAAACAATCAAGCTTTAATTAGATTCAAAAGAAGCAATGAGAATGGCAGTGAAAATCATGCAACCGAGTTAAATGTAAGACTGGTGTGGGGAAGGCAAGATGTCAGAATGAGACAAAGTTGATAAATGAAATCATGAAAAGAGATTTAAATTAAAACAATAGAGAATAAAGCAGACAAGGGAAGAGAAGCAGAGAGGCAAGAAGAATAGGAAACAGACAAAACAGGGAAGGAAGAGAGAGTGACCAGGTTTACAGAGAAAAAGAGAGAGGAGGGTGAACGAGAGAGAGAGGAGGGTGAACGGGAGAGAGAGAGGTGGGGGAACGGGAGGGGGGAGAGGGAATGGGGGAGAAGAAGGGAGGGGGAGCAAGAGAGAAGAGGGGGGAGGGGGGAGCAAGAGAAGGGAAGGGGGGAGACAGAAGAGAGAATGAGAGGGGGAGCAAGAGAGAATGAGAGGGGGAGCAAGAGAGAATGAGAGGGGGAGCAAGAGAGAATGAGAGGGGGAGCAGAAGAGAGAATGAGAGGGGGAGCAAGAGAGAATGAGAGGGGGAGCAAGAGAGAATGAGAGGGGGAGCAAGAGAGAATGAGAGAAGGGAGGGGGGAGCAAGAGAGAATGAGAGAAGGGAGGGGGAGCAAGAGAGAATGAGAGAAGGGAGGGGGGAGCAAGAGAGAATGAGAGAAGGGAGGGGGAGCAAGAGAGAATGAGAGAAGGGAGGGGGAGCAAGAGAGAATGAGAGAAGGGAGGGGGAGCAAGAGAGAATGAGAGAAGGGAGGGGGAGCAAGAGAGAATGAGAGAAGGGAGGGGGAGCAAGAGAGAATGAAGAGAAGGGAGGGGGAGCAAGAGAGAATGAGAGAAGGGAGGGGGAGCAAGAGAGAATGAGAGAAGGGAGGGGGAGCAAGAGAGAATGAGAGAAGGGAGGGGGAGCAAGAGAGAATGAGAGAGAAAGACAAGGGGCTGTATACAGAAAGAAATTCTACAAGAAAGAATATTTAGCTAAGTATAGAAGGAAGAAGATACCAGATGAAGGTCGGCTGAAAAAGAAAGCAATTAAGGTGGAGGAATGGATATAATAATGAAAAACTAGTGAAGGAAAGATGCAAGAAGAAACCAGACAAAGAAAGAAGGAACTGGAGGTGCAAGAAGTACAGCTTACAAAACAAACAAGAAAAGGATACAAGAAAAAGAAAAACAGCAGATGAAAAGTGAGTGCACAAAGAAACCTGTGAAAGAGAGGAGGAAGGAAAAAACCTGAAGGAGAAAAGAAAAAAAAAAAAAACTATTTCAGTAATTGTCTATAATTCTGAGATGTAGTATTTACACTATTCGGACTATTGTCCAGCATCTTTTTTTTCCATTTGTACGTTTTGGCCGTTGCGTGCTCCAGCCTTCTTCAGGTGCTAGGAATTTCAAATTGAACCCTTTATTACAATCACTGGGGTATATCATTCTCATTCCTTGCATAAAGCCTCTTCTTTTGGTAATCATGAGTTACCTCCCTCTAAGGTATTTGTTCTCTACTGCTGTAGACAGGTATTTAACTTACAACTACTTGGGTCAAGTCACTGGAACTATATCCACTGGGCCATGTGTCCTTAAGGATACCTGGCCCAGTGAATATAGATGTTGGTTAATTCCAGAGTTAGTTCCAGAGGGAGATAACTCATGACTACCAAAAAAAGAAGCTTTATGCAAGAAATGAGAATGACATACCCCAGTGATTGTAATAAAGGGTTCGGTTTGAAATTCTGAGCACCTGAAGAATGCTGGAGAGTATAACAGCTGAAACGTCGTACAAATGGCAACAAAGATGAGGACAATAGTTCAAATAATGTAAATAGTGTATTTCAGTAAATTGGAAACAAAGTTGCAATGCACAAAGTAAACATTAAATGAAGAATTGTGTGAAAATGAGTGTAAACAAAAGCAGTTAAGAGAGAAGTTAGCAAAACAAAGAACAATAAAATATTTAAAAGGAGTTTTCATGTGGTACCAAACTAATTTATTTTGGTCATCATTGTGTATCAAATGAAAGCAGAAATATGCACCAATTAAAAAGGGCGTTAATTTTTTTTGTAGAAATTTAATTTGCATGATATATTCAATATAATTATGATATGAACCATCAAGCAAGGTAATGTGTATAAATTGACCATCAAGCAGGTAACACATATACGCAGACCATCAAGAACTAGAACAATCCAAAAATGGAATATTGATTCCATATTTCAGCAATCCTCTCTTTCCAGCCTTGGCAGAGTTCAATATCTCACATGCAGCCTTACTCTATTGGATGAACATTTAAATAAAAAAAAATCTTCTAACAGATTGGTGAGTGAAGCTTATTATGAGAGCTCCTTTATTGTGACCTTGTGTCATACTAATTTTAAAGACATTCAGTAAAGCTTTCACGAGCAATGTTAATTGACCTAACTTGTCAAGACATTGTTGAACCGTTGTCATTGACTGGTTCATTTTCTACAGCCTGACCTCCTGCAGGTTATTTTAAGCCAGAAAATATTTTCAGATTCATGATTTACTAATGTGTCATGGCGTAATGGGTAGCAGTTCAGGTTGGAAAATTATAGAGCAGAGTTCAAATTCTAGTAGAGTTTGTTGCATTCACTTACATACAAACACTCTTGGTATTTTTACTACTCTTCTTTCCCATGCTATGAGTAAATGACAATAGATTGGGCCTTATAGCCTTGGTTGGAAACCAGTCAGAGAAGTAAAACTGAATTCAAACTATCCTGGAGTGGGTTGTGCTCCATCAGGTTATCTTGTCCAAGACACCATCATTGCTGCTATTATTGTAGTTCTCCAATGACCCTAATGGGTTACAGGATTCGTGATCATGATGACCCGCTATTTATATTTATCATGGAATTAGGCTAGATACCACTACTGGTAGTCTAGTGCTGTGTAAACATCAGCCGACCTGATACCTGAACTTTAAGATTCCATGGATATTTTTGAGCCATTACATGGGAGAGGGGGGATTTTATAGAGAGGGGTGTTATTAATATATCTCCACATCCATTCTTCCCAAATAGACTGCTTGTAACATAGTTGGTTGGTGGTTTTGTTTTTATGGTATCTCAACCTCGCGCCAGGTCATTTATTGCCAACTAAATTTATTTATTTATTGCTGGTAATACCTTTTTCTTTCAACAATTTATTGTTGTTTTTATATAAGTTTTGTGTCTAGTAATACTGTTTTCTTTTCGAGTATCAAGATTCATTGGGATTTGTTTTTAAAGGCAGAGTCCCCAAGTCCTACCCTGTTATAACCCATAACCGGAGGGAAGGGACAGATTAACACCTTTCCCAAGGGTACCAGTGCTTAAGTGAATGCAGGGTATTCAACTGGAATTTGAACTCGACTCACCGATTTCTCTTTCCGAGCCGATATCCACTGTACCACAACGCACATCCGTCACTAAATGCTTACAGCACCTGGTATTCCAAAGCGGTCACCCATCTAAGTACTGACTAGGCTCAACGTTGCTTAACTTCGGTGATCAAGTGAGAACCGTTGTATTCAACGTGATATGGCAATAAGCACGCACATCCGTCACTATACGCTTACAGCACCTGGTATTCCCAAGCAGTCACCCATTTAAGTACTGACCAGGCTCAACGTTGCTTAACTTCGGTGATCAAGCGAGAACCGGTGTATTCAACATGATATGGCCATAAGCCTGCCTGTAACATAGAAAAGATGTAAATTACAAAGAAAATTAGCTTCTTGCTTGTCCAAAGTGTCACAGCAAATTCATAAAGCCCCTGATAGCTCTGTGCTAGCTCTAATCTTTTAGGATCAAAATGTAGAATCTGTTCATTCTTAACTGGTTTAGTCACTTAAAAAATGTTCATATATATCTAACAAATTGCATATAGAGAAATTCAAGTAGTGTTTCAACACAATGCCTCAGTAATCCCTGCTTTTTTTTTTAACCCTGGAACACAAACCATCAATTAAAGTTACACCACTACTAACCATGAGTATATCATACCCGATTTTAAAAATATCAAAGAATATTAAATATAAATCTTTATTTAACATATTTTACATGCAGGCACTTCAAGCTGTACTTTGAGTTAACATTAATAGGAACTGAAAAACATTTAGGTAAGAGAATCAGGTACTGAAAATTTAATTAAATTGTAATTAAAATAGTGTCATTTGCACTGGGTACTATATATCCATGGTTAGTGTTCTCAGGTTAAAAAAGAAAAAAAATGAATGCCAAGAAAGGCAATCAAGCCCCTCAGACACAAAGGGTTACTGAGTGTGAAAGAATCTAAGAAAAAGTAAAACATCCTGGAGCAAGAACTATAAAAGAGCAAGAGTTAAGACAGATGAAAATGAGTGACATGCAGGACAAGATCCTTCAAGGCCTGTGGTTTTCAGCTTTTTCTCTATTTCAGATATTTTCAGAGGTCAAAGCCTTCAATATTAAACTTGCACTGGTAAAGAAACAAAGTCGATAATCACATGATTATGTTTTGCTGCGAGAAGAAGCTGTAATAGAACAACTCAACAGTGATTACAAGTGTTTGGGTTAGGATTAAACCATAAAAATGTTAAGTTAAACTTAAAATATGTTATATGGATACATAGCAGTTGCATATGTTTAAAATGCATCAAAAACGTAAAATTTAGTGGGGAAAAAAAATCAACAAGGATATAATATATTGTAATGTAACACAGAAGGAATTAGAGTGGTAAATCATTTTACTACTGCTAAAAAATTTAGTGACCCTCAAATGTCCCTAGATACTACCTACCTAAGAGTAGAGACAACTCCCAAGGGAGTATCACTGCTGAAGCTGAAAATCACTGTTCTAGTACCTCCCTGTTGAGACAATTTTCTTCTAGGGACTTCCGTTGCAAATCAAAATATTGTAATTTTTTAACTCTTCCAGATTAAATTTATGATAGAAATCCTGAAACTGTTTGTAGCAAAAAGCAAACCTTTGGAATTTTTATTAATTACCTAAATCTCACTTGGAGATTTTATTTAAAAGATTTTAATGTACAAAAGAGATTTGCAGTGTTTCAATAAAATTTTTAAAAAAAAGAAAAAAAAAACAGGACAATATTTTCATATACATACAGAGTACGATGAAGAAATAGTCATCTAAATTACACTAAAATAAAAATAACACTGATATCTCATTTTAACAAATATACTTAAGAAAATTATGAAAAATATTTTGAAATACTAAAGTAAATTCATTCTATAAAATTGCCATTGGCTTCAACCATGGCATCCAGTCAATTTTGAAATCTTCTGCAACTCTTCTGAATTGTCTCCTTGACTAAATTGGTAAATGTTGCCATAATCCTTGCCTTCAGTTCATCTTTGGTGTTACAAGGACTCTCAGTCAATGTGCCCTGCACATAATCAAGGAGGGGTGCAGTCTGGAGAGTTAGGTGACCAGATGTAATGGGTGATGTAGCCACATTAACTGTCTAACAACCATGACTGGGTTCTCATGCTTGTGTGGCATGGTGCAGAATCCTGTTGCCAGTCAGAGAATCTTCCAGCAGCCATCCTCTTTACCCAGGGCAGCCCTATCTTTTCAAGGCATTTGCTGCAGGCTTCCATGTTGAGTCTGAGGACCTATGGTAAGATGAATGGAAGCATAATGTTGCCATCACTAGTGATCACTCCAAACACCTTTGTAATCACCATTAGACTCATCCAACTCTTTCTAAATCTTGAAATACTAAGGAGTAAATTTATTCAATAATAATAATAATAATAATAAAATTGCCATTGGCTTCAACCATGGCCTCCAGGCAATTTTGAAATCTTCTGCAACTCTCCTGGATTGTCTCCTTGACTAAATTGGTAAATGTTGCCATAATCCTTGCCTTCAGTTCATCTTTGGTGTTACAAGGACTTTTGTTGGTCTCTCACTCAACTGTGCCCCACACGATAATCAAGGGGATGGCAGTCTAGGGAGTTAGCTGGCCAGATATATGGGGTGATGTGGTGACAGCTATGAATGGGTTCACCTGCTTGTATGGCATGGTGCAGAGTCTTGTTGCCAGACTTAAGGACTCCCAGTAGCCACTCTCTTGACCCAGGCCAGTCTAAGACCCTGCAGGAAGAGAAATTGAGGCATAACATCACCATCAGTACATTTTTGTGGGGTACAGCATCCACTTCACTCTCCTCAGATTGACACCTAAACACTTTGAAATGTTTATATTGAAGCTTCTGACATGAATGCCATTTAAAAATTTCCAGCAGAGTGAATTATATGAGAGTGCTCTTTTTCTCACAGATGGTGCCCAACTGACTCTACTATACTGTGCAGTTGACAAAAATAAAAAATAAACAGCACTTGTGCATGAAGTTAAAAATAAAAATAGTGACAATTTACCTATCGCACCTTATCTATAAGGGCTGTACTAATGTGGCAGAAGAGAATGCGTTCCAAAACCCCATTTCCAAGATATCACAAAGCATAACTTTGATATATAATTTCATGTTAACATTTCAACTGTTGAGGTCTTTGTTTTTTTGGGGGTTTTTTTAGGTGGGGGGAGATAAAAATAGTCTTTTTGCTTTTTTAGGATTAGAGATTGAGAAAATTTGATTTAAAAATATTGTTAATAAAATAAATTCAAATAGTACTAAGAATTGGAAAAAAGAAAACATTCAATTTTAGTTCTAAGTTTTATTTAACATTAATGGCTGACTACTCATTTCTAGGGGTGCCTGTCTGCTAAATGACCCTCTTTTAAGCTGTTAATGCTGTCTTTATAACTTTGTCCTCAATGTACTGACACTGTTTTATTTAAAAGAAAAAAAAAAGAAAAATGTCTTCTGTAAACTTTGCCCACATCCTGTATATCTTTTTTAATTATAACTATTCCCTGTTTCACTAACTTGGCTAATAATTTGAAGCATGGAACATCTGGTAAAATCCATAAAAACCACTGACACATCATAAAATTGTACAAATTTCTTCTATACACCATGTCCTTTCAGGACATGGGCGATCATGGCCTTCCGTGTCTCCCTATCTCTGGTAGCTCTTAGCATGCTTTCTCCTGTAACGTTTTGCAGCCCCCATTCTGTCATTCACCTGCTCAGGCTCTTCAAATATGTTATCCGTTGCTTCCCTCAGTCTCTTTTTCCCCTCTATCTGGCCTGTTAGTATCAGGTTCTCCAAGCCCTCCTTCCTCACTGCATGTCCCAGGAACTTCAGCTGTCTATTCCTGATGCTCAATATTAATTTCCTTTTCGTTTCCATTCTTTCCAACACCGTGTCATTGCTCACGTGCTTGGTCCACAATATCCACAGCATCCTTCTGTAGAACCACATTTCAGCTGCTTCAAGTTTTCCCATCATCTTTGTTGATATTATCCAACATTCACTGCCATATTGAAGAACTACAAATTTACACATGCAAAATATCTTGAATATAACTTGTGCAATTATTTCTGTGAATCCCTTCATACATTTATTTAAAAAATGTTAAACATCTATAGTTTTATAAAAATTTAGCCAGCTATGAAACAATTAAATTCTTCAGAAAATAATATCTCTTGAAGGAAATGTGTGACACAAGAAGGATGAGGAGATGGATATAGAGAGAAAATCTAGAAATAATGATCACAGAATAAACCTTTTGAGTTCTAAATAATCCTCCTTGACCCGTAGGCAAAAAACATATACCCACTGCCCTAAAATATTGATCATCCGTTACACCCAATGGTGTATAGGGCAGCAACTTTTTGTTACTGTTTCCAAGACAAACTTGTTTTTTATGAGGCAGGGTCGTTAGCCTTGTGCCCAACCCACAACCTGGAGGACCATTCTTGGTCCTTAAGTTTACAGCATCTGGTATTCCCAAATGGTCACCCATCTAAGTACTGACCAGGTTTGATATTGCTTAACTTCGGTGATCGGACAAGAACCGGTGTATTCAATACGATATAGCCGTAGACCCCTACAAATATTCTACCTATTAATTCAACTTATAAGATTTTACTTTTCAATTTTATGGTTAAGTTTTAGTTTAAATTATTACTGAAAGGAACACTATTTTAGAAAAAAAAAAAACTGTATATTTTATTACTGGTTGAATCATGTGACGGACGAACACAGCTCTCATTATAGTATAGACGTGAAATTGTGATAGACAGACCGACACGGCTCTTATTAATGTAATAATAGTTGTACAAAAATATATAACATATTCCTAGTGATTAAAATGTCATACATTAAATTTATATTAATCTGTTTTTGAATGTTGTCCTCAAATACATGACACGCAGTCTGTATACATTAGAAGATAGAGTCAGGTTGTTTAGAAGAAAATGTGAGATTTTAGAATAAACCTTTGAATTGTGTTTTAATATATTATAATAATTGCACAAAAATGTATAACTGAATCCTAATGATTTAAGTGTCGCCTTTGTTAATTTTATGTCAATCTGATTCCAAATGTTATTCTCAAATACTTGATGTACCCTATGTATACATTTGAAGACAGAGTTAGGTTGTTCAAAAGATAATGTCCGATTTTAGAAAAAAACCTTTTGTGCTTTCATATATTATTATAATAGTTGCACAAAATATATATTACACATTCCTAATCACTATCCATCCACTCCTCAGGGGTTATCAGCAATTGACTGTTTATACTTCTTGATTTTTAATTTTTTATATTCACTTACCACTGGTGCAAGTACTTTTTTCCTAGTGTATGTATGTGTGTGTGTGTGTGTGTGTGTGTGTGTGTATGCATACCCATGTACCCATTTGTGCTGATGCGCACATGGGTATACACACACATACATACATCAGTCAGTTAAGTGCCATATATGATACACACTTGGGTGATCAGGTCTCTTTCAATCTATGAGTGACAAGGCAGAAAATTTTCCTGTAGTAGATTGTCATTTCTTCCTGCAAACCAAGACTAAAGAGCTTGGTCTGTCCTGCTATTTAATCTATAGCTGGAGAGAGAAGAGATGGATTAATATCTTTCCCCAAGGGTATTTACACATAAGTTAATACAACAAATTCAAGTGGAATTCAAATTTAGCTCTCTAATTTCTTATTTCAAGACAACATCCTTTGCACCATAATGCACATTCTAACATACACTATGAAAAAAACCCAAAAATGCTTGCATCAATGATAAGTGCATATCATTCCGTTAAGTGCCATACATGATACACACTTTGGGCGATCATGTCTCAAAAGAGACATGACTGACTGGGCAGAAGATTATCCTGCAGTAGGTTGCCATTGCTTTCTGCAGTAGACTGGTTGCCAGCCAAGGCTATAGAACCCAATCTGTCCTATTATTTAACACATAACTGGAGTGAAGAGACAGATTAATACTTTTCCCAAGGATATTTGTGTGTAAGTGAATGCAAGGAATTTAACTGGAATTTGAACTTGGCTCCCCGATTTGTCATTCCGAGTTGATATCCACTGCACCACAACGCACATGAAAAATCAAGAAGTATGGGCAGTCAATTGCTGATGCCTTCTGAAGAGTGGATGGACAAGTTCATCTATGAAACTTTGGAATTAGGATACTGAAGGCAACATCAATCAACTTAGTGACAAACCTTTTACTTATACAACCACAGCCAAAATTATGGAGCACCTATAAAAAATTGAGATAATAGTTAAAACCTACGTATTTAAAGGTTAAGAATCGTACAGTGAACAATTGAGAGTAAATGTAAAATATTTAACAGATTGTAGTATTTTTTGTTTTGAAGCCTCTCTCAAGAGTTTTAGCTGAGTTCCATACTAAATCCATTCCAATATTCAAAATGATTCATTGTCATACTAAAGGTTGTTTCTTATTTTTCATGTAATACTTGATTCCTACCAGTGCTATAATAGTATATTTAATTGAAAATGCCTCCAAAGAAGCAGCTTTCAGAGATTAAAAGGGCACAAATTGTTGCTTTATCTGGTGAAGGATATTCTCAGGTAGAAATTGCCAGGAAGATGGAATGTTCAAGGAAGGGAGTTCAAACAACGATTAAAAGGTACAGGGAAACAAAGTCTTTCAGAAACAGAAAAGGACAAGGCCGTAAAAAGTCTACAACCGCCAGGGAAGACAGATCTTTGAAAAGAGCATCTCTTGCAGATAGGAAAAAAAGTTCTTCAGAGCTTGCTGCTGAACTTAGGGAGGATGCAAACAAAAACATATCAGCTCGAACAGTGAGAAGAAAATTATTAGAATTGAGATTAAAGGGATGCAAAGCAAGGAAAAAGCTATGCTTGTTTCAGGCCAACAAGGAAAAACGACTGGAATTTGCAAAAAACCATGAAAATTGGACACCTGATGATTGGGCCAAAATTGTTTGGTCTGACGAAAGTTAACTTTGAGGTAAGTTAACAGCTTCTATTTCCTAAACTTTGGAAGGAACAATTGAAATTTTTATGTGAATACACATCCATAACATTTATTAAAAAATTGTAACAAATTCTTTTTTTTTTTTCATCAGATTTTTGGCACCCCTGGAGCGGTTTATGTTTGCCGTAGGAAAGGAGAGGCATTTCATCTTGATTGTGTGGTTCCAACTGTCAAATTTGAAGGAGGAAGCGTAATTGTTTAGGGCTGCATGGCTTCTTCAGGCACTGGAATGTTGTACAAATGTGAGGGCTGAATGAACTCCACAATTTATACTAACATGCTGGACCATGTTTACCAAACCTCTTTGACTAAAATATTTAATAACATTCCAAGTGATGTAATCTTCCAACAAGACAATGCCCCATGCTATACGTCAAAAGTTTCAATGGATTGGTTTGAGAAAAAAGGGATTACAGTGATGAAGTGGCCCCCTCAATCCCCAGACCTAAATCCCATTGAAACTTTGTGGTCCCATCTAGGGAAAAGAGTGAGAATGCACAAATGTTCAAAAAAGAATTAGAGGCCAAACTTCATGAAGAGTGGCAGAAAATAGATCCTGCCACCTGCAACAACTTAGTCAATAATATGCAAAAACGAATAAAAGCTGTTTTAAAGTCAATAGGAGGACATACCAAATATTGATTTTTGTTATAATAGATTTATTTATGTTTACTCCACTATTCTTAACCTAAGTTTGAATCATAATTTCGATTTTTCATTAGTGCTCCATAATTTTGGCCAAGCATATATATAGATAATAGTAGTACAAACTAATAGGTTAGCAGTAAACTGTTTATAGTGATTTACTTTCTTTTTTTTTTTAAAGAGTGCTCAATACGTAGAAGAGTATTACATGTGGTTATATTTTTATTATAAATATTTATAATAAAAACAGTTTGTTGCATCACAAGGTTATTGGCACCTCAATGGACAGTGAAATATTTTTTATCCAGAAAAATATTTTTTTTTCTGTCCCAAAAATATTTCACTGCTCGACAAGCAGGCACCAAAACACAATGGCTCTTGTGTTGCAGTAAACTATGATTTTATTATACGCACTTATAATAAAAGTACTACTATATATATAGAGAGATAGATAATTTTTTTTATTTTATTTGGACATAAATAAAATAGAAATTATACCATAAAACCAAATGGTTACAAATGATAATTGTTACACAGACAAAGAGAAAAAAAAAACTCACTGTTCGCCATGAATAATAATTTTTCTTTGAAAAAACCTTCCACTGAGTCCAACAATGTGGATTGGCTCAGGTGATTTTACAACCTGTCAGCTTTTGTTGGGTTATTCAAGGCCAAAATCAGTTGTTTTTGTTATTATTATTGTTATATTGGAGTTCAAGTATTTATTTGTTTAGAGGGGAACTAAATAAAGATAATTTAGACTTGAGTCTGTAATTATATACCCAGTTAAAAGGGAGAGACATAATTTTTACATTTTCATATCTGTAAGCCTTTATTTTGTTGGTTTCCTCCCTTTTTAAGGTGTGTAAATGTATTGGCATATTCTAGGTCTCATTGACACATGGTCTTAGTTTGATATGTATGAAGACAAAATTAAATGTTTCTTTCAATAATGTTTTGCTTATGTATAATGAGTTAAAAATAAAGAAATGTTTTTGAAATTGAGGTGCACAATTTTATCAAAAACCTAGCACTCAAACTATTGACACATCACAGATATCAGTTAATAAATTAAAAGATTAATTCACTAATGATTACAAAAGCAATAAAATAAATAAACCAGAGAAAATAAGCCAAAAATAACAAACCAGACTTTTATGTAGCCTGTTTGGGTGATCATGTCTCAAAAGAGACATGATTGACTGGACAGAAGATTATCCCGCAGTAGTTTGCTTTTTGAGGTAGACTGGTTGCTGAACAAGGCTATAGAACCCAGTCTGTCCTATTATTTATCCCATAGCTGGAGGAAAGAGATGGATTAATACTTTTCCCAAGGGTATTTTGTGCATAAGTGAATGCAAGGAATTCAACTGGAATTTGAACTTGGCTCTCCAATTTTATGTTCCGAGTCAATATCCATTGCACTACAACACACATCCACCATGGGGGTAAATTGTTCTAATTCCACATGCTATGCCTTTGTATGATTTAGCTAATTCCTCTTGATAACTCTCCAAGTTTTGTTTCTATTTGATGTGGCCAGGAATTGAACTCAACTGTTTTGGTTAAAGTCACTTTTTGGATCAATCAACCAATCCTTTTATCTACTGGGCCATCTGAATATGTCAAAGATGAGGAAAACAGCTCAAACAAAATCAATAGTTACAATACCACATCTCAGAAATATAAATAAGATATTGGAGGAAAATTTTGTGAGAAACAAAGGGATACTGAATAGCAATGTACTATCAATTGACTTATATACTCATCTATTAACCACTTGACTCTAGTTCTTTCACCACCCCGTATATCCTTTCCTTTCTCTCCACCTTTGCAACTGTCATCACACCTGTATTCCCATCCTTCTCTTGCTCCTTTCTAACTGGTTTGTCTTCCTCTTCACTCTCTTCTACTTAATCTTTTTACTCTTATGTAGCCCCCTGCACATCAGTGGCATTACAGCCTTGCTTGGAGTGATACAATTTAAAAAAAAAAACATGAAAATAAATTGTGATAACCAAAATCTAATTATAGAGAAGAATGCTGAGAATACCAGGAATGAAGCAAACGAGCAATGAGAAAATTAAAAAAGGTAAAACCAAAAAAGTTTTGGGATCCATTATTACCATTGTGTTATTTCTAGTTTTATTCTATCTTCTTATTGTTGCCTTTTATCCCAAGACTCTGGAATAATACACTCTTCATTATTAATATTATTTTAGTTAATTGTCATACATGATACACGCTTGGGAAATAATGTCTTGAAAAAGTGACTGGGTAGAAGATTTTCCTGCAGTAGTTGCTATTACTTTCTGCAGTAGACTGGTTGCCAACTAAGGCTATAGAACCCAATCTATCCCGCTATTTAACAAATAGCTGGAGGAAGAAATTATGTCTTCATACATTTCCCAAGACTATTTGCATGCAAGTGAATGTAATGAATTCAGATGGAATTCAAACTCACTCCTTTTTTTTCCAACTTGTTAGTTTTGCATCATTTTGTTTGGTTGTTCTTTTTTGTCATAACATTTTTTAGTCTATTATTGTTCCAAATTACTACAAAATTTACTCCATTTGACTGAGAGTTATTAGCCAAGAAAAGATTGAGAAAATGTTTATCTTGTGATTTTTAAAGAATTCTTGTAACAGAAATGCTTCAAGTTGATAAATAGAATGTTAATAAATAAATTTAAAATATTTCATTTAAAATGGCAGATTCAGTTAGGTTTTGTTTGATAACAGGTTTTTTTTTTTTTTACACTATTTAATTTTGCATCTTCCATAGACAAGAGGAAGTGGTTCCTCATCTGGAGTCCATCTGGGTTCTGTAACAACACAAGTGGAGAGAGAGAGAGAGAGAGAGTTTCCAAGTGCATTTTTATGCCCCAAGACACTTTTTTAAGATGGTCGCCGACAAAACTGAAACCATTCTTCTTTTTAGACCCCTGGGCATACATGCACACATGGAAGCAAGCTGGGAGGATCATAAAATTGAGAACGGATCGCTAGAATATTACATCAGGGGAAATTTTTATATATATATATATATATAAATAAAAAGAGAGCCATATCAGTATCAAATAACTGCTGTATCAACATGAAGGCTAACCCACTTGGAAATATAATTATTTCACAACATAGTTTTTGTAAAGGCATTAAAAAAATAAAAATTCTTTAGACATTGAAGATCAGTTTGTAAACTGTGTTGCCTCATTTTTTTTTTCTTTTTCTTTCTCTCTCTTTTTATGGCAATTTCTGTTAAATTTTTTTTTTACTTACCAGAAACAATATTGGATTTTTTTCCAAAGATGCACCTTTCCAAGAAATAATCATTGCAAATGTTTGTTTTTGTTTTTTTCATATACTATCAATTAATCTTTCCAGATCATGAGTATCAAAGAATATTTTTAAAAATAATTAGAAGTAGGGGGTTCAGTTTGCTACATAAATTCATTCAAGTAATAAAGCATATGCCTATTAACCTTAAAAAATTTTGAATAATTACAACTCAATATCTAAGGTTACTATATATTAATTAAAGACTGTTCTTATTTCTTGCGCTGTATTGAAATAATGCTTATGTAGAATATATGAAAATTTAAAAACAGTTGTGATATATGAATTTTAAACATATTCTTACATTTTTTTATTAATCATTTCATAGCAAGCAAGGTAATAATGCCACTAAGATGCAAGGGGTGACTGGGAGTTAAAAGAGAATGAGAAGAATTTAGAAAAAACTGGAAACAAGAATGGATAAACCTCAACTCCTGTTCAAACGATGAGGAAAGAGTGTGAACTGGACAATAGGCAAACCTATCTACTCCTATTCTCCCTTTGTTATTATTTCACTTACTTACCTTCATCTTTCATAAGGGGATCAATTTGAAATAAATTTTTACATAGCAAAGTGAACATCCTCTTAAAATTTTGAGAAATTCTTTTTAAAAAATATTCTTTCTTCTTCAGTGTCTAAACAATAGACATAAAATTAAATCTGAGTGTGTTTCTGTAGAAATGTCCAATATCTTACTATTGTTTTGAAAAGCATCTCATTCTTAAATGGAAATTATAGCTCATTGAATTTTCTTTTTTATGGCTTAACCTTTTGCAGAGAATGTGCTTTGTGGTGCAGTGGTTATAGGCTCAGAATGACAAATCAGGGTGCTGAGTTCAAATTCAAGTTAAATTCCTTGCATTCACTTACACACAAATACCTTTGGGAAAGGTATGAATCTGTCTCTTTGCTTCTGTTATGGGTTAAATAATATGACAGATTGGGTTCTATAGCCTTGGCTGGCAACCAGTCTACTGCAGAAAGCAATGGCAACCTACTGTGGGGTAATCTTCTGCCCAGTCAGTCATGTCTCTTGAGACATAATCGCCCAAAGTGTGTATCACAGATAGCACATAAATGACTGAATCTTTTGCAGGATATTTAAAGATAAGAACATTTTTTTAAGATAATTTACAAGCCCTACTAAATATCCTATAGCTGGAAGTAGAAGTGAAATTGTACCTTTCCCAAGGGTATTTGCGCATAAGTGAATATAACCACCCCAAGTAGAATTGGAACTTGGCTTTTCAATTTCGAGCTTTTATCCATTATACCAATTACATATCAATATTCCCAAGCAGTCACCCATCTAGTTACTGACCAGGCTCAACATTCCTTAACTTTAGTTTACTGTACAAAAACTGGGTTTTCAATGTAATATTGCTTTAAGCTGGAAATTATAGTAGTTGTAGCCATTACTAGTACTGACAATGAAAATGCCAAATATTTCAAATTGCACCTGATGTTACAGACAATCAATACAATTGGGAAACTACCATCTGATTCTACAAACTTTCTCATGTGTGTAGACAGCTTCACACAAAACATACAGAAAAAAAAGGGGGGGTATCTTTTTCAAACACATGTATCCATGAAAACAACATTTGAAGTAATAAAAATCTCCAATTGCGTGTGGAAACACAAACACACAGGGTGCGATGGATGAACTGTCATCTAAATTACACTAAAATTAAAATAACACTGACATCTCATTTTCACAAATATGTTCAACAAATTTCACAAAAATATCTTGAAATAAAAAGCAAATTTATTCAATACAATTACCATTAGCTTCAACCATAGCCTCAAGATAATTTTGGAATCTCCTGCAACTCATCTGGACAGTCTCCTTGTTTAAGTTGTTGAATACTGGCATAATCCTTTCTTTCAGTTCATCATTGCTGCTAAAAGCAGCTTCGTTGGTCTCTTGCTTAACTGTACCCTATATATTATAACCCAGGGGGTTGCAGTTTAGGTGGCCAGATGTTAGGAATTATATAGATGCTGAAATTGTCTAACAGCCATGACTAGGTTCTCCTGCTTGTGTGAAACGGTGCAGATCCCTGTTACCAGACATAGGGTCTTCCATCAACCACCCTCTTCACTCAGGGCAGCACTACTCCAGCAGCTTCTTTTCTCGCACTTCCCACCTGTGGAATTCCCTTCCGTTTACTTGCTTCCCCAACAGCTACAATCTCCAAGAATTTAAATGTAAAGTCAATAGTCATCTATTTTAGTAACCTTCATCCTCTCTCTCTCATGCTCCTTTCTCCGTCCACTCCACTCACCAGTATTCTTATTCTTCTCTTACCCACTTCCTGATACCCCCTATAACCTGTCACTCTTTCATAACTTTCCTCCTATGTAACCTCCTGCAAAACAGTGTCAGTAAAATGCTTTGCTTGGGTTAATATGATTATTAAAAAAAAAAAAAACTACCTCCTCAAGACATTTGATGTAGGCCTCCGCATTGAGTCTGGTTCTGTGGAAAAATGAATCAAGGCATAACATTGCCATTACTAGTGAACACTCTGAACACCTTTAGTAATCACTACTAGACTCCTCCGCACTGTTCTCACATTGACGCACAAACACACTGAAATGTTCATATTAAGAGTTTCTGGCACAAATGCCAAACAGCACAATATGCCATTTCTAAATTTCTGATGGAGTGAATTGTATCATGGTGCTTTTTTTCTCTATGTGTGTGTGTAAGTGTGCTGAAAAAAAAGGGAAACATATGTATACTCTATATATACTTGTGTATAATGCATAATTCATGTATAGTGTAACCCCTGAATTTTAAACTCTCAAAAAAAAAAAAAAAAAATTATCTGTGTATAGTGCAACAAGTCAATTTTTTTTTTCTTTTTTAAAGTGTCTTTGGGTATATAGACTAGTCAGTTACATTTAGTTTGTTTTTGTCACTTTTGTGAAGTATCTTTTGTCATAATAAAACATCTGTCAAGAAAATGGAAATTCACTGTGGAGGATATAACAATTAAAGCACTTTCTATAGATTTTTGTCTCAGTAAATTGCTTTCTCTTAATTACAGAAGCATTTAAAATAAAAAAATTAAAAAAACAAGTGAAAAAACAAAAAAATAAATAAAAAAAAAACAAAAATTTATGGTCTCGGTAATTACATTGAGTAATTAATGCATTGAATGCGTCCTCTCACCTTGAGTGTCAATAAATTCTTTAGGAATTCCAAATTTTAAAAAAAAAACGAAATAGTATGGTGGAGGTGGGGTGGGGAGAAAAATGGCTAAAAAATTTCTGTCTTAATTTTTGGGATAAGGAGTTACTTACATTATTTACATGTGGACTATTGTCCCCATCTTTGTTGTTATTCCATTTAATGTAATGGTGGTGCAGTAGGTAACAGCTCAGAAATTGAAGAGACAGGTTTGAATTTCAATCAAGTTGATTATATTCATTTTCATTTAAAAAGAATAACCTGGGGAAAGGTATGAATCCAACTTTTCTCCCCCATATGGGATAAATAGTAAGTTGTCATGTAGAAAGAAGTGTCAACACCAAACACATGGTTGAATGCTGATCAGCAGATAACAAAAAACTGTAAGAACAGATAATTTCACTGGGGATCACATGACCATGATAATAACCTATATTAAGCACCAGACAAGTCTGGGTGGATCAACCAGATTACAAGTAGTAGCAGCAGTCATACTAGTTGCAGTAAAGTAGTAGAGTCCAGTGTTCACAGTGTGATATTATTATTTAGTCCTTGAGTAGATTACTTAGGAAGAATCCCAAGAGAGGATGCTACATATTAACAGGAGGAACCTCTTAATATAGTACTATTTACGAGATACACAAAATTATCATGCAAATAGAATGTCACCTCATAGTAATAATGATAACTACAAATCCACAAGTAACTGAAGTAATATACCAAGATCCAAGACAAAAGAACCATGTGATATCACAACACATCAGTAATCAGGTCGCAGAAATAACCAATGAGGTAACAGAGATCAAATTCCTGATCAATGAAAGCAGTTTTGATTCAAACTGCACTATCTTGTAACTGGAAAAAAAAAGACTAACATGATAAACTAAAATATTATGATAAACTAAAATATTATGATAAACTAAAATATTATGATAAACTAAAATATTATGATAAACAAAATATTATGATAAACTAAAATATTATGATAAACTAAAATATTATGATAAACTAAAATATTATGATAAACTAAAATATTATGATAAACTAAAATATTATGATAAACTAAAATATTATGATAAACTAAAATATTATGATAAACTAAAATATTATGATAAACTAAAATATTATGATAAACTAAAATATTATGATAAACTAAAATATTATGATAAACTAAAATATTATGATAAACTAAAATATTATGATAAACTAAAATATTATGATAAACTAAAATATTATGATAAACTAAAATATTATGATAAACTAAAATATTATGATAAACTAAAATATTATGATAAACTAAAATATTATGATAAACTAAAATATTATGATAAACTAAAATATTATGATAAACTAAAATATTATGATAAACTAAAATATTATGATAAACTAAAATATTATGATAAACTAAAATATTATGATAAACTAAAATATTATGATAAACTAAAATATTATGATAAACTAAAATATTATGATAAACTAAAATATTATGATAAACTAAAATATTATGATAAACTAAAATATTATGATAAACTAAAATATTATGATAAACTAAAATATTATGATAAACTAAAATATTATGATAAACTAAAATATTATGATAAACTAAAATATTATGATAAACTAAAATATTATGATAAACTAAAATATAGACAATACTGACTGTTGGGGACAAAGGTATAGGTATTGCTTTATGAGATAATTAACTAACATTGACAAGATCCATCTGTATATCCAATGATAAACAGTAACTGCTTTTTGTTTTTAAATTTACTTCACGGCTAAATATATTTCGGTGCTTATAAGACTTCTTTTATGTGCCATATCCTTTCAGGATGTAGGTGATCATGGCTTTCCACATCTCCCTATCCCTGGTGGCTCTTAGCATGCTTTCTCTTGTTACACCATGCAACCCTCATTCTGTCATCCACCTGATCAGGGCCTTCAAATATGTTATCCGCTACTTTCCTCTGTCTCTTTTTCCCCTCTGTCTGGCCTGTTAGTAACAGGTTCTCCAAGCCCTCCTTCCTCATTGCATGTCCCAGGAACTTTAGTTGTCTCTTCCTGATGCTCAGTATTAATTTCCTTTTCATTTCCATCCTTTCCAAAACCTCGTCATTGCTCACGTGCTTGGTCCATGATATCTGCAGCATCCTGCTGTAGAACCACATTTTAGCTGCTTCAAGTTTTTCCTTCATCTTTGAAGATAATGTCCAACATTCACTGCCATATTGAAGAACTGACATCACATAGCAATCCAGTATTCTCCTCTTTGTTTCTGGTGAAATTGTCCTGTTTCTTCATATTTTACTCAACTTCTGGAGTGCTTCTTCCACCATGCCAATCACCTTCGGATCTCAGAAAACACTTAAATGAATTAGATAGACCACCCCTACTCCAAATTTTGAAGGAAGAAAATGGAAAAAAGTATTTTTCCTTACACTTAATAGCTCTCTACCTACAATCCCTAATTTTACCCACTAAAAAGCATATTTCTGCACGAAAGTTTGACTAATCATGACGAATTCATCACCAGTGAAGAAGTACCATATTTATGGCACCCCAACAATTTTGCAGTTTGAACTGGTGAAAGAGCTGTTGGTAGCCAACTTCCAGCTGCATGTACAACTTTATATAATGAGGATCTCATAGTGCATATTGATATGATGCTGTTTCCGCTTTTGGCAGGCAACTATTTGGCAACATTTGACACCATTAAGTATGATTATTTAAGTGAAAATAATGAAAGCGTCTTAAAGTGGCTACCATAAATGATGGTTCTTTGTGATCATTAGTTTAAAAAAAATAAGTAAGTAAGGTGTTACTGTAGAAGGAATTTTGTTTCCTGTCAATATTCCAGAATCTCAACTGCATAAGTAGTTTATTTCAAAGAAAAAATGTCAAGTCAATTTGGAAACACTGGACACAGTTTCAAAGACTCAGAATCAGATATACCTGGGAGATCTGATGCTGACTCCAAACTTTTTACTCCCATCACTGACCTTTGATTTTTAAAAAGCAACGGTGGTTATTGGAGATATTTAATAAAGAAAAAAAAAGTGTCTTATTAGCAGCAAAATATGGTAGATGTTACCCAGAGATTTGTGTTGTGGTGCAACTGATATCGGTTCAGAGTGAGAAATCAGAGTTTGAATTCCAGTAGAATTTGTAGTGTTAACTAACACACAAATACTCTTGGGAAAGTTATTAATTAATCTTTTTTCTCTCCAGCTATGTGTCGATCAAGTCAAAAGAGACGTGATCAACCAAGCATATATCACATATGACACTTAACTGACTGATTTGCCAGTTATAAAATCCATGAGTTAGTCTGATGCCAGCTTCATTCTTGTTAAATATTTATTCTATCTTGCCAATTTGCACTGCTTATTATTGATTGTTTTCTATGACATGACCCTTTCATGTTATTTAGAGTTAGAAAATATTTTTAGATTCTAAGAATTTTTCTTTTTTTTTTTTTAGATAATTCATTTTAGTGATACAAATCTTACCAATTAACAAACAGATAGAGGAGGATAGGTGGAAGAATACCAGGATGTAGTTAACGCAAACACCACATTGGTTCTTGAAAATGACAGACTGCTGAAAGTACTTGAACAAAAAAGCAAACACAAACGTGAGCTTGTCCTGGGTATAATGATAAACTACATCTGGCAGCAAGACCTCTGATTGGGAGGTTTAGAGGAGCATGGAACCACCTCTCAATTGCTCTTATTCTCAGGTCCACCTTGATCTGCAGTGGTAACACCTATCAGGGTCTCAGCTATGGGCAAATAGTTAATCCCCAAACTGGGGTCAAAACACTATGAAAGTATAAAAATACTTGCTGCACATTTTCATAGTAAAAAAATATTACCGTAAATACATTTTTGTTGAAGAAACTACTAATGCACGCAAGAAAATTTTAATTTCTGCATTAAATGACCCAAAAGGAGTTAAATATGAGCTTTGGAAAGTTTAGCCACAATTTTCATTGCAACACTCTTCTTTTTCTATGTGCCTTGTCCTTTCAGGACGTAAGCGATCATGGCCTTCCATGTCTCCCTATCCCTGGTGGCTCTCAGCACACTTTCTCCTGTAACATCTCGCAACCCTCGTTATATCATCCACCTGCTCAGGCTCTTCAAATATGTTATCCGCTGCTTTCCTCCGTCTCTTTTTCCCTCTATCTGACTTGTTAGTATCAGGTTCTCCAAGTCCTCCTTTCTCATTGCATGTCCCAGGAACTTCAGTTGTCTCTTCCTGATGCTCAATATTAATTTCCTTTTCGTTTCCATTCTTTCCAGTACCTCATCATTGCTCACATGCTCAGTCCATGATATCCACAGCATCCTTCTGTAGAATCACATTTCAGCTGCTTCAATTTTTTCCTTCATCTTTGATGATATTGTCCAACATTCATTGCCATATTGAAGAACTGACATCACACAGCAATCCAGTACTCTCTTCTTTGTTTCTAGTGAAAGTTTCCTGTGTCTTAATACTTTACTCAGCTTCGCCATGCCAGTTTTCCTTTGGATCTCTGTGTTGTACTTTCTATCTTCTGTTAGAACACTTTCCTGGTATTATTTTAATTTTTGTACTGACTTGATTTTAGTATCCCCTACCTGTATTTGGCATTTTAGGTTTCTCTTTTTGCTAATGAATGGATTTGGTTTTTAAGTGAATATGATAAACTTAACTAAAATTTGAGACACTGCTTTCTACTTTACAATTCTGAGCCATTATACATTACACCAACTGAAAATAAAAGCTTATATATATATATATATATATATATATATATATATATGTGTGTGTGTGTGTGTGTGTGTGGTGTAGATATAGAAGAATCCAAAGGAATATCCTGTACATAAAGTGGTAGGATAACTCTAGGAGAGCTCTAAATATATATATATATATATATATAGAGAGAGAGAGAGAGAGAGAGAAAGAGAGAGAGAGAGAGCAAATATAAGTAAAAATTACACATTATTCCATGGTTAAGTGGAAGTATAGGACTATTTCAGGTGAACCATCTTCAGCTTTCATCTTTACTGTACAGACAATGAAGACGGAAGCTGAAGATCGTTCACCTGAAATAGGCCTATACCTTCACGTAACCATGGAATAAGATGTCTTTATATGTATAAGAACTATATATCTCATTACAATAACACCATACTCAGTGTGATAATTAAATTGTTACCAGTTTATATATTTTTAAATTTTCTGCACTCAATTTGTTTTTAATTTTGTCAACTGTACAGTATAGTGTGATGTGTGTTGTGGTGCAGAGGATATGGGCCCGGAACGAGAAATCAGGGAGCCAAGTTCAAATTCCAGTTGAATTCCTTGCATTCACTTGCGAGCAAATATCCTTTGGAAAGGTATTAATCCATCTCTTCCCTCTACTTATGGGTTAAATAACAGGATAGACTTGGTTCTATAGTCTTGGCTGGCAACCAGTCTGCCACAGAAAGCAATGGCAATCTCCTGCAGAATAAACTTCTGCCCAGTCAGTCATGTCTCTTTCGAGACATGATCGCCCAAGCGTGTATCATGTATAGCACTTAACTGACTAACAGTGTAGTAGGGTCAATTGGTCACTGTGCGAATCAGAGCAGAATGATGCAATTCACTCCACCAAAAATTTTCAAATGGTCTACTGTACTGTTTGGTATTCACACGAAGTTTCAATATGAACACTGAAGAGTGTTTGTGTGTCAATCTAAGGACAGTGTAGAGAATCTGGAAAGAGTTGGATGAGTCTAATGGTGATTATGAAGGTATGGCAGCTCGGAAAACTCACTGATTGTTATCAGAAAAGAAAACTGAAATTTGTTGGTGAGGGCCTCAAACTCAACATGGAGGCCTAAATCAAGTACCATGCAGAGGTAGTGCTGCCCTGAGTCAAGAGGGTTGTTACTGAAAGACTGTCTGGCAACAGGACTGCACCATGCGATACACAATTTCTGCGACCACATCACTCCTATCTGACCATTTTACTCTCCAGACTGCAACCCCTTGATTATTGTGTAGGGTGCAGTTAAGCAAGAGACCAACAAAACTCCTTTTAGCAGCAAAGATGAACAAAGTAAGGATTATGGCAGCATTCACCAACTTACACAAGGAGACCATCCAGAAGAGTTTCAGGAGATTTCAAAATCGAAACCAGTGCTGACATTAGATAAATTTACTGTTTAGTATTTCAAGATATTTTTGTGTAATTTGGTTAAATATGTCTGTTAAAATGAAATTTCAGCATTATTTTAATTTTTGCATAATTTAAATGACATCCATCACATTGTTTATAGCTAAGAGTTGGATATAAACACACAATTTGTTGAAATAACATGACAAGTACAATGTGAATAGGTATTATGCTGAACTATTGAAAATCTAATTAACAATAACCACAAATATTTAATAGGTTAAGAATGTGATAATTTGTTTTGATGGAAAGAAAAATGAAATCATAGAGTCTGTGAGTAGGACTTGCTAGTACTGTAGACTATTAAATCTTCAGCTGGGGTGCGTCTTACCACTTGTAGCATCTGAACATATGGGAAATACAGTGTGTGTGTGTGTGTGTGTGTGTGTGTATATATATATATGTATATGCCACCAGCAGACAAAGTAAATTTTGCAAATACATAATTTGTTCTCAACAGTAAAAGTGTTAATAGCCATAAAATGATGGTTGGCAAATTGGAAAGGACAAATAAAAGTCAAAACAATGGTAGCAATTAACAAGTGAAGCAAGTAAATTTTAATGAAATCTTCCGTTTTATGATGAGCCTATATATATATATATATATATAGATATCTTTCTTCTTTGCCTATAAGAATAATAATGGCCAGAGGAAATTAAATGCTGATTTCTATATACTTATCCAGATGTTCAATATATCTAGTTTATATAAATAAAAAGCAATATCAGTTAGTGTGTGGGCCTGGGGGCAGAAAGATCTCTTAAAAAACACTTTATATATCGGTTAACAGGATTACAACAAATGTACTCAGTAGTCTCTTTATTCCATTTACTTGGGGCATTCGAATAAACTTCTACTCTAGGCGATAGGATTAGGGTTGCTTATCATATGGTAAGGTTAGCTACATACTTTTGCTATTGTGGGTAATACAAGATTTAGTCCCTTTTTTTTTTGGTCATCTGCCTTACTAAAGTAGTGTTTCTCAACTGGTGTTCTCTGGAACCCTAAGGTAACACAAAATGTCACTGGGGTTTCTGCAAGAAACAGTGATAAGTACGCTAACTCATTTTTTGAATAATTATTGTTTAATTTTATATTCATGATTTCACTCTACCTGTGCATCATATTGTTGGAAAATCCTTAGTTATTCTATATGGGCATATGGCTGAATGGTTAGAACATTCACTTTTTGACCATGAAGCCTGGCTTCAAATTTCACTATCTTCAATTTGTCAGGATAGGTGACTTCTTCAAGTTATTGATATAGGAGGCAATCCCAGCATGGGGCACTTTTCTAAAGTCCTTAAAAACCATTCCATGGGTTCATCCAAGCCTTGTGAATGAAAACAGGTAAACAAGACCCTTTGGGAGCTGTCACTGGTTGTGCTAGCATGATGTCACAATTCATTTTAACACTATTTTCTGGTAACAAAAGAAAGAATTGAAGTTATTTGGATAGATCGATCAATATACTGAAAAAAAATGTAACATTTTTTTCTTTATCTGCTAAAGGTTAAGTGAAAGCATATTCTAAAAAGACCACTGAAGAAAAATAGATAAATTAATGGTCATTGAAAATGAACAACCACTTGAGGCAAAATTTTTTACCACTCTTGGATACTGGTCACAAAATTTGGTCAGAGAGATAAAATTTCGTATGGTTTCTTGTCATCAAATTCAAGAAGGCCATTATCAGCAAAAAAAAAAAAAAAAATCACTCTCTGTTATAGTGAAAATTTAATGACCCCCTAATAAAATGACAGCTGACCGTAATGTTTGATTAGAAACAAACTTTCCCCTTGCATCGGGAAATTGTTGAAAGAAATTTGTGACCCTTGAAGACAGGCTACCCCTGGTCAGAAAGAGAGTCAAGATTATCAGAAATAAAGTTTTGTTTTAAAGGAATTTTGTAATGCTGAAAATTAAAAAAGAAACACATGATGTCTTTGTTCAAGTGAAGGTAGATAATTTCTTACAATGTTTGAATACAAAGTAAGAAGGTCTCTAGTCAAGTGATTGTCTTTTTTTTTTTTTGTCACCTCTCGTCAACCATTTTGCCTTGTGGGCAGTGATAATAACCAAGGAGAAAAGGGTCTAGATGGAATTTTAGCCAAGTCAGAGAAAGCTTTCCATGCCCTCAAAGAGGCAATAGTAAGAGGCACACACACAGGAGAGAAGGAGACAAGGTTGATGAGGTAACCAAAAGAGTGATCCCTGATTGGTCATTTAGAAATGCTAGCACACCCAGATGTCTCACATCCAACCCCACTGGATGTGAGGCTCAATATGAGCAACAGTCAGTGAGTTAGAGTTTTGTGGAATTCCAGATCAATATAAGTTGAGTTAACATGAGTGATGTGTTGTCACATGACTGCCTGCCTTAGAAGAACCTTTGACTTCAACCTAGTGCCAGACCAACTAAGATAAAGTGTTAAATCCTACAGAAGCAGTAGAGCGGGATTGTAATTGTCACACCTAAATACTGTACCAAATAGAACATTATATATATATCTATATATCTATATATATATATATATACACACACACATACACAAAAAAAACCTTATTTTTAATTTTACAAGGACATTTTTTTTTCTTCTTTTATTGGGGCTCCTAGCTATGTCTGGGTCATCGCTACAGTGGATTTTGGCGACTTTTTATCCAAACCAGCTTTGTGATCAAACAATCAGGATCTAGTTTGGAATGAAGTCATTGACTATTGACCAGCTGCAAGATTTGGGCGTTGACACAAAGGACACAGGAGAGGTTCTCATCGCGACTCAGGGTTTGAGTGTCCTGGCCTTGTTCAGACTGTTTACACAAAATAACATGCTCTCTCCCAGAAACCATAACTAAGGTCCGCTCAGCATAGTTGCAGTATAAACCATGGGTAGGCTCAGTCAGTGTTGAACAAAAACACATGCCTAAGTAGGAATCTGAAACAGGGATCAGTTAGTCACCCTCGTAGACAAGCATCCTTGGATACAACTGACCAGCCATACATATAAAAAAAGGATTCAACCTCTTATAGTGTTTAAAATTATGATAATCAAAAAGAATGTATTTAGTGGTGTCTATATAGCATTAGTATGAAACAGTCTTCACTGGTTAGTGGATGGAACCTGTACTTGATTGAGTTGTGTATCATTGAGTAACACTCAAAAACAGGATGCATGTATTGTGTCCAGATGCAGGGCTGTGCTTAAGGCCCCTGCAGACCCTGCAACTGGAGGGAGGGGCAAAGTTCCTTGCCACCGCAGATCTATTGTAATGAAAAAAATTAACTAAATAGTTATTAGGATTAATTTGAAAATTATTATACTTGTATATTGAAATATACATCTATCCATCCATCCATCTCACTCCATATATAATAATAACTATAGTAATTATAACAATATTAATAGTAACAGAAATAATTCTGCTAATACTAGCAATAGTTATACTATAATTTAGATAGTCTTGAATAACCCACCGATGAGGGAAAAGGAAGGGAAGTAAAAAAAGAAACAAACGAAGTACATGAACAAAAAGTCAAATACTCGTAGGAAAGGAAAAACAACCCAAGACGAAAACCCTAACACTAAAGTGCTCAATACGAAAGTAGAGCAACAAAGACAGAAAAATCTCTGCAAGAGCCAACAAACCTACCTAGATTTCACCCTTCGGCTCGTCAGGGTAAATTGGTCAATTTACCCTGACAAGCCGAAGGGTGAAACCTAGTAGGTTTGTTAGCTCTTGCATAGATTTTCTGTATGTGTGTGTGTGTGTATATATATATATATATATCTTTGATAGAAGCCTTCTGGCCCTGAAAAGGCCGAAAATCATTTGTAATTAAAAAAAAAAATGAACTTAAAAAATAAATAGAATATGGATATCTGTTTCCAAATAAATAAAAAGTAAGTAAAAGTTGTGGAAATGTTTGCAATGTCTAGGGTATTCTTATTCTACTGAGCATTGTCTTGTTCATGATCAGCCAATGGCTCCTTTCTTATTGTAGGCTGATATTCATATTGTTTGAGAACATATCCTAAATTGCTTGCCATTTTTTTTTTGATGTGTTATATAATTTTGTTTTTATAATCTACATATGAGTTTGATGTTGGTTATATTCATTTTTGTTGCCTTTTTTGCCAGTGTGTCAAGCTTCATGATTTCCCTTGATGCCAATATGGCTAGGAATCCAAGTCAATATTATTGTTTAGTTCTTTATTAACTGATGACAAGTTTCTAGGATTTCTTGAATATAGAGATGATTTGAAATTCTTTCTTTTTAATTTCTGTTAAACTAAATAGGTAGTCTGAGAATATTATAAACTTACTATCTTTTAATTTTTTATCATTTTAAGTGCCATTTTAATGGCTTGTAGTTCAGCTGTGCAGATTTATGCATTATTTGGTAACCTGATTTGTTTATAAATTTCTGTGGTTTCTGCATCTACTATCTAGGATTTTTTTTTTATCCATCTCTGCAGAATGGTTCATAGTCACAATATTTATTAATTCCCTGTACATAATTTAGTTGATTGTTTCGTTTTTTTGTGTGTCTATGTGAGGTCTGGAGAGTGTCCATAGAACGACCTTATTTATTGTGGCTGGTATTACCTTATCATGATCTTTATTTGTTCTTGTGCTTCATTAATTTTAAGTCCAAATGCTTTTTGGTATGCTAAGTTATTTGGGTTGGATTGTAGTTTTAGTGCATGAGGGATGATTTCTTCCCATCTCAGAGATATGGGCAGCTTATTGGCCTCTATATAGAGACTTTGCATGGGTGAGGTCAGAAAGTCTCTGCACCTTAATCATAGTCCTTGATTTCCTTTGATTTATAGTTTTTTTTTTTAAGATGGGGTTTACATGTGGCAATATAAATAATCCATCCATCCTTGAATTTTGATCTAATGCGTGACCAAAATTTTCTGAGCATTATTTTTTAAGTGGCACCACAATTCAGTTTTGATACTACTTTTAGAAGCTTTAAAAGCTTTTTGACATTTTTGTTTAAGGCAAACAATGTGCTCCTTGAAATTAAATTTGCTATCTATTATGATTCCTAGATATTTTATGTGTTGGACTAGGGAAATTAAGTGTCCATTCAATTTTAATTCTGGATCGAGATGGCAGGCACATTCTTTTGAAGAAATGTATACAAACAGTTTTTGTTTTGGAGAAACGGAATCCATTTTCATTTGTTTTTCTATCTTGTTTAAACATCTTTTAAAAGGAAGGCATATTTGGTAATGAGTATGATATTGAGATATCATCTAAGTTATTTTTCAATTTCTGTATTCATGGTTTTAATAATACTATTTATTTTGCAAATAATATTGGAACTGATAAATGCTACTTTGAGGACATACTGCTGCCTACTTGTGTGTCTGGTGTGTTTCTATTTTGTACTTTGAATGTTTAGTTTGACAAAGTTTTGGATGAATGTTGTGGGAGCATTACCCACATATCAGAGTGAACTCATCCAGATTCTATTTAGGCCAGGAGACAGTACTTGGCGAGGGACTAAGTCGAGTAACTGTAGTAGTAGCATTATTGCAATACTTCAAGACTCTGCTAAGTGCTTATATTTGATTGACCATCTGTATTTATTGTACTTTGTATTGTTGTCAATATATGTATTTAACCCAATTTGTTGTGTTTGTGTTTTCTTTGAGTGGTCTTAAAACCAAGGCCACATCAATAAATTAGCCATTCTTCCTTTTATTCCCATCTTGTAGATTACTTTTTGGAAACCATACATCCATGTGGTATTGTAGGTCTTTTCAAGATCAAAGAATATTGATAGTACATCATGACCTCAAACAAAGCCATCACAAAGAATTCTAGCCATACAAGTTGATCATTGGTTCTTACGTTTTTCTGGAATCCACTTTGTTTCTCTCCAGGTAACACATTAGTCGAATATTTATCATTCTCTCCATTGTTTCGCAAATGCAATTGTTGGAGCAATGGGTTGGTAGTTTATTGGGTTGGAATGATCTTTGCCAGGTTTAGGAATTGGAACAATGATAGACTCAACCCACAATTTTGGAAATTTGTTTGAATACCATATATCACTGAAGATATGAAGTATTAAGAGCAACTTTTCTGGCAGGTGTGTTAAAAAATTTGTAATGAATTTCATCTGGACCAGTTGCAGATTTTTTTTTACATTTATTTATGGAGTCTTTTAGTTCTATCATAGTAAAAAGAATATTGTATTCTTAATTGTTTAAAGTGAATGTAATTTTCTCTTGTTCTATAATATGTTTATATTTTTTTCAATTTGGGAGTGTAGTAATTTGTTGAGTTTCTCTGAAATTCTGTTGCTATTAGGTTAGCTATTTCTTTTTTTTATAGTGCATTTATCTTCATTTGTTTTGGTTAAGTGGACTGTTGCAGTTTGTGATGTTTTTTTTTTCATTAATTTCCCTTATTTCCCATGTTCTGTCTATTAGGATTTTGTTTAGTCTGGAGATGTTGTTTTCCCAAGATTTTCTTTGTGATTTGTAATTATATAGCATGTTTTTGCATGAGCTAGCTTGTAATTTTGTAGTTTGATTGTAGTAGTTTTGTGTAAGAACATCTTTAGCCTTTTCCCTGGTTTTAACTGCTTCTCTGCATTTTGCTGTAAATCAGGGTTTTGATTTGGTATATGGTTTAAAGATAGATTTGGGTAGCTTGTCTTGATATTTCTGTTAGTATGTTCATAAAGGAGACTACTGATTCTGCTTCATTGATAATTTCTTTGTTAATTTGTGATGAGCAAAGTTGGTCTAACCAGTTAGACTTGTGTAGTTGTCATTTTAGATTCCTTTCTTCTGTTATAGGCTTGTTTATATTTTGGAAAATAGGTGAATAGTAACAACCACATTTGTCATGAATTTTCGAGTAAAAGTCCATAAAAAAGTTTTTTTTGAACTTACTCGAAATAAATTACAGTTTATAACTGCTTTAGATATGATGAGTTTTCCTTTTTATACGTGTGTGTGTGTGTGTGTGTGTGTGTGTGTGTGTGTGAGATATATATATATATATATATATTTTCTAAACATACTGTTACATGTAAGAGACAATGAATGTCTTATGTTTAATCATGCGCCATTCTAAACGTCATTTTTTGGCTTTAATTTCAGTTGAAAAGACAAAAATTCTCCAACATTTAGATAATTTTTTATTAAGTTCGTTCTAAGCTTTTGGCTCACATGAGCCATCTTCAGGGAGGTTATAAGGATGGTAACTCAGTAACATCCACCATCAGTGACATATGTGGGTATATATATATATATATATATATATATATATATATATATAGTTGCAGATCAAATATGGATCAGAATCTGACAGGATAAAATAAATAATAGGAAATGTATATAAATCTGGGTGTGTATACGTGGTGCAATGGATATCAGCTTGAAAGGAGAAATTGGAGAGCTGAGTTCAAATTTCAGTTGAATTTGTTTATTTCATTGATGCACAAATAACCTTGGAAAAAGTATGAATCCATTTCTTCACTATGGGTTAAATAGCAAGACAGATTGGGTTCTATAACCTTGGTTAACAGTCTACTATATAAATAAATGGCAACATACTGCAAAAATAAATTTTCTTAGTTATGGATCAAAAGAGATATGATTGTCTAAGGTGTATCAGGTATAGCACTTAACTGACTTATCAATCTAACATGTTTCACTTATTGAAATAAAAATAAAATTTGACATACATTTCCTGTGTGTGTGTGTGTGTGTGTGTGTATATATATATATATATATATGAGTGAGGGAGAGAGAAACAAGGAACTATTTACTGTCAGTTAACACCTGCAAATACACAAATGTACAAGTTACTTTTTTTTTCCAGGACTTGTGCAAATGTACCAAAGACAGTCCCCTGCACATCCACATGTGTACACAATTATCATGATTAATATTTTTTTTCCTATTATTTTTATAAGTCAGCCATATTTAGCCCCAGCTGACCTACTGTCCCCTACGCCACGCCCCTGTCGCTTGTCTCACACTAACTTTGCTGGTTCTGTTTTGACAGGTGTGCAATAATGTTATGCCAGTAGATGGTCAACACCATTAAAATCAGACAATAATAGACTTGAATGTAGATTGTGAATCTTCACCCAGAAACAGAAGGGCAGGGTCTTAGATGGGGTGGTGAGCTAGTTTCACACATGAAGGGATTTTATAATTGCAAAGACAAATAATAATCAACTGTTGAAGACATTAGGGACTACTCCTCCTCCATCCTGGGATCGATCATGCAAACACTGATGCATACTTCAGAAATGAGAACAGTTTTGTGAATAAATAAAAATGTCTTCTGAGGGTTGTGTACAGATAGTTGGGAGGACGTAAAAACAAAGTTTATGGGTACATTTTCACTTTTTTTAAACTTTTCCTTGCATGTTTTGTTTTAATCTGATATGTTGGGGAGTGAGAGAGAAAGATACAAGCCGACAGAGATAAAGAGAAAGAGAGAGAGAGAGAGAGAGAGAGAGAAAGATGCAAACCCGACAGAGATAAAGAGAGAGAGAGAGAGAGAGAAAGATACCAAACCCGACAGAGATAAAGAAAGAGAGAGAGAGAGAAAGATGCAAACCCGACAGAGATAAAGAGAAAGAGAGAGAGAAAGATGCAAAACCCGACAGAGATAAAGAGAACGAGAGAGAGAGAGAGAGAAAGATAGGCAAAACAGAGATAAAGAGAACGAGAGAGAGAGAGAGAGAGAGAGAGAGAGAGAGAAAGATACAAACCCGACAGAGATAAAGAGAGAGAGAGAGAGAAAATGCAAACCGACAGAGATAAAGAGAGAGAGAGAGAGAGAGAGAGAGAAAGATGCAAACCCGACAGAGATAAAAGAACGAGAGAGAGAGAAAGACACGACAGAGATAAAGAGAACGAGAGAGAGAGAGAAAGATGCAAACCCGACAGAGATAAAGAGAGAGAGAGAGAGAGAAAGACCGACCGACAGAGATAAAGAGAGAGAGAAAGATGTGAACGACAGAGATAAAGAGAACGAGAGAGAGAGAGAGAGAGAAAGATGCAAATACAAGGCAGAAGATAAAGAGAACGAGAGAAAGAGAGAAAGATGCAAACCCGACAGAGATAAAGAAAACCCCGAGAGAGAGAGAGAGAGAGAAAGATGGAGAGACAGAGATAAAGAGAACGAGAGAGAGAGAGAGAGAGAGAAAGAAAGACAGAGATAAAGAGAACGAGAGAGAGAGAGAGAGAGAAAGATACCAAACCCGACAGAGATAAAGAGAACGAGAGAGAGAGAGAGAGAGAGAGAGAAAGATGCAAACCGACAGAGATAAAGAGAACGAGAGAGAGAGAGAGAGAGAGAGAGAAAGATGCAAACCAGACAGAGATAAAGAGAACGAGAGAGAGAGAGAGAGAGAAAGATGCAAACAGACAGAGATAAAGAGAACGAGAGAGAGAGAGAGAGAGAGAGAGAGAACGAGAGAGAGAGAGAGAACGAGAGAGAGAGAACGAGAGAGAGAGAGAGAACGAGAGAGAGAGAGAGACAGAGAGAGAACGAGAGAGAGAGCGACAGAGAGAGCGACAGAGAGAGCGAGACAGAGAGAGTGACAGAGAAAGAATACCAAAACCAGACAGAGAGAGAGAGAGAGAAAGATGCAAACCAGACAGAGAGAGAGAGAAAAGTGCAAACCAGACAGAGAGAGAGAAAGATGCAAATCGAGACAGAGAGAGAGAGAGAGAAAGATGCAAACCAGACAGAGAGAGAGAGAGAAAGATGCAAACCAGACAGAGAGAGAGAAAGATGCAAACCAGACAGAGAGAGAGAGAGAGAGAAAGATGCAAACCAGACAGAGAGAGAGAGAGAGAGAGAGAAAGATGCAAACCAGACAGAGAGAGAGAGAGAGAGAGAGAGAAGATGCAAACCAGACAGAGAGAGAGAGAGAGAGAAAGATGCAAACCAGACAGAGAGAGAGAGAGAGAGAGAGAGAGAGAAAGATGCAAACCAGACAGAGAGAGAGAGAGAGAGAGAAAGATGCAAACCAGACAGAGAGAGAGAGAGAGAGAAAGATGCAAACCAGAGAGAGAGAGAGAGAGAGAAAGATGCAAACCAGAGAGAGAGAGAGAGAGAAAGATGCAAACCAGAGAGAGAGAAAGATGCAAACCAGAGAGAGAGAGAGAGATGCAAACCAGACAGAGAGAGAGAGAGAGAAAGATGCAAACCAGACAGAGAGAGAGAGAGAGAAAGATGCAAACCAGACAGAGAGAGAGAGAGAGAGAGAAAGATGCAAACCAGACAGAGAGAGAGAGAGAAAGATGCAAACCAGACAGAGAGAGAGAGAGAGAGAGAGAAAGATGCAAACCAGACAGAGAGAGAGAGAGAGAGAGAGAAAGATGCAAACCAGACAGAGAGAGAGAGAGAGAGAGAGAGAGAGAGAGAGAGAGAGAAAGATGCAAACCAGACAGAGAGAGAGAAAGATGCAAACCAGACAGAGAGAGAGAGAGAAAGATGAAACAGACAGAGAGAGAGAGAAAGATGCAAACCAGACAGAGAGAGAGAGAGAAAGATACAAAACCAGACAGAGAGAGAGAGAGAAAGATGCAAACCAGACAGAGAGAGAGAGAGAAAGATGCAAACCAGACAGAGAGAGAGAGAGAGAAAGATGCAAACCAGACAGAGAGAGAGAGAGAAGATGCAAACCAGACAGAGAGAGAGAGAGAGAAAGGGTAAACCAGACAGAGAGAGAGAGAGAAAGATGCAAACCAGACAGAGAGAGAGAGAGAGAGAGAGAAAGATGCAAACCAGACAGAGAGAGAGAGAGAAAGATGCAAACCAGACAGAGAGAGAGAAAGATGCAAACCAGACAGAGAGAGAGAGAGAGAAAGATGCAAACCAGACAGAGAGAGAGAGAGAGAGAGAGAAAGATGCAAACCAGACAGAGAGAGAGAGAGAGAAAGATGCAAACCAGACAGAGAGAGAGAGAGAGATGCAAACAGACAGAGAGAGAGAGATGCAAACCAGACAGAGAGAGAGAGAGAGAGAGAGAGAGCGAGATGGAAACAGACAGAGAGAGAGAGAGAGAGAGAGAGAGCGAGATGCAAACCAGAGAGACAGACAGTGTGAGAGAGAGACAGACAGTGTGAGAGAGAGACAGACAGTGTGAGAGAGAGACAGACAGTGTGAGAGAGAGACAGACAGTGTGAGAGAGAGACAGACAGTGTGAGAGAGAGACAGACAGTGAGAGAGAGAGAGACAGACAGTGAGAGAGTGAGAGAGACAAACTAGAGAGTGAGAGAGACAAACTAAGAGAGTGAGAGAGACAAACTAGAGAGAGTGAGAGAGACTAAGTGAGAGAGACAAACTAGAAGTGAGAGAGAGACAAACTAAGAGAGAGTGAGAGAGACAAACAATAGAAGTGAGAGACAAAGAAGGGCAACAAACTATAGATAGGGGGATCAAATAAACTGCTGAGATAGAGAGAGAAAGTGGGTAGATACAAACTCAGACGGAGACTAACTTAAGTTTAACGTAGAAAAAAAGTGCTTCCGAATGAATTTGGTTTGAGTGAAACTTGAATCACACTTGAGTTCAACAAAAAGTAAAGTCTATGAAATGAGTGGGAATTGCTCTTTATCCAGGAGCCAGCACCTGTCAAAACTAGACTAATAATTAGACATTGATAACACTGGGGAAACTCATTTTAATCTATCAACTTGTATAAGCCCAAGATTCTTTAAGCAGAGATGAAAGCTCACACAAACAGAATCCATGTTAAAAGATTGTAACAGCTGGCTCTTTTTTATATCTTGTCGATGCACATTACCTGAGATATTTACCACCTAAGAATTTCCAATAATCATGGAACAGTTTAATCCTAACCTTTGAAGCAGTATGGAACATTGACATTTTCATTATATGATTATTTATCTTCAATGTTTCATGTGAAATCCAATGTAGCTCTCGCTGCTGTTGAAAGTCCTCAAATGAAATGGCTTCTGTTATTTGGTGTAATTCTTCATGATTCTGTCATGTCAGTCCACAAAGAAGAAGGACATTCCTTACTGAGAGCTACAGACTCAATTTGCTCAAATATATTTTTAATCCTTGATCTGAGGAAATGGTTGCATACAGCTAACAGTTGAAATATTTCTGAACTTTTGGTTTGGTACTGAGCATGGTATCAATATGAAAGTATTCATCTGGCAAAAAAAGCTGAATATTTATACATCTTTAATCCATGTAAAATCTAACTGGCATTTTACTCATCTTCCCTACCAATTATAACAGATTCTATACATCAAGCAAGATATATGGTTTAGACATGTTGAGAGAAGGGACATAGAAAACCCAGTCAGTAATTGTAGATTCATTGAGGTCAATGGCCAAAGAGGAATATATAGACCACATGAAACATGGACCCAGCTTGTTAGTGATAATTAAACCATTTTCTTTTTTATTTATTTTTATCCTCTTATTTTGCCCATTTTTGTGTAACTTCTAACTTTCATATCTAATTTGAAGGATTTTTTTTCTAGCAGAAAGTTCTTTGACTAGACTTTTAACTAAGTTAAAACTTAGCAAGTCACCAACCTAATTTTTTGTTTTTTGTTTTAATTGGAGTAGATAGACTAAACTGTCGCCCGGTTCACACTCCACCCACGTCTATTGAACAGGTGAAGAGGCTCATCCTTTGTTCCTTGTTTATGATGTGGTTTCCGGCTTTCTCTTTTCCAATCTTTTCTTTTTGTTCTATTTTTTTTTCTTTTCTCAATTGGAGTAGATAGATTAAACTACTGCCTGATTCACACTCCACCCACGTCTATTGAACAGGTGAAGAGGCTCATCCCTTTTCCCAGTTTAGGATGTGGTTTCCGGCTTTCTCTTTTCCAAACTTTTCACTCTTACGTAGTCCTCTGCGCTTCAGTGGCATTACCACCTTGCTCGGGGTGATATGATTTAAAAAAAAAAAAAAAAATTTAAGTTGAGATTACAGCTCGGCTTTACACAAAAGCAGGCGGCCTGGAAAAGAACCATCATGAATACTTCATACAACTGCTAGCATGAAAATAGATATTAAACTCGGAAGATGATACATTTTGTTAAATTGTGATCATGCTTAGTGCCAAAATTGTTTACTAAGTAGTTTGGCAAGCAGTTTTTTTTTTCATAAAGTGCTTGATATTGAGATAGAGCATTAATAGAATAAATGTGGAGAAATCTGTCACTAAACTGAGCAGAATTATGCAGACTTCAAAGTTTCTTCTGCTCGGAAGAATCAAAATCCCTGAAAAGTAAAGACACCACAAAGCCATCATGAAAGTTCAAAGTTAGCATACCTCTGCTCAGGTAAGTGACAAGCTTTTCCATATTGTGTGTGTGTGTGTGTGTGTGTATATATATATATATATATTAGAAAACTGCAAATGTTTACTGATAGATTCTGATTTTAGTTCTACATACTCCCACAGAAAGAAAGAAAAATACTGGATTTTAAAAATGAAATACATACAGGCTAGGGTTAAATAGGGACTTAGGTGTTTTGAATCTTTATAAATATTTCAATAGTTAAACATTTTTTAGATACACTTAAAAAATTTTCTTTAAAACAACATTTATAAGTATTATTAAAGATAGGTTTAGGTTTACAAATATGAAAAAAAATCTGTCGCTTTCTGCGTCACGTGATGTAAACAACCTCGCGAAAACGCTTTTAATTTAAATTTTAAAATCATTTGTTTCTGATGAAAGACCGAGGACAGTCTGAAATATCAAATATAATAATAGAAATAAATACTGTAAAAAAAAAAAAATTTTTAAACTTACAACTTTTTAGTAGCTTTTCCTATATATATATATATATATATATATATATATATATATATATATATAACCAATTCATCAAGAAAACTCTCTGAAGAAGTCCATTCTCAGATCAAAACATTGAAAAGTTTCATTTTACCCAGAGTAAATGAGTTTGTTTAAACTATTTTATTAATTGAAGCAAGTACGAAATATCTTAAAATATTGATCAACAGATATGGAAGAAAGTTGAACAAACATTGACTTGCTGCGACATCACAAATCTTTTGCTTGCAATGACAGAGACATGTTAATATCTCGTCAAAGAGATGGATCTAGATACACAGGTAGGATAGCAGTTCGTGATTTTGAAAGAGAAATCAACAAGCTGAGTTCAAATCTTGGCCAATATATTTTTTCCTTCACATTATGGATTAAATAACAAGGCAGACTAGTCATTGATGGAAACCAGTCTAGAAAGAGATCTCCAAATTCATAACTGGTTAGACCCCTTCCAAGGTGTATACTGTATAAACATTAAAAAGATTATGGAGTTTACAATTAACTCTGACACACTGTTGTGATCCATGTTTGTGATTAATATGAAATTAAGCAAAATAAAAATTTTGTGTAAGAATAACGCTTTTTCAGAAGAGAAGGTATCTCATCTGCATCATGAAACTTGCTTTGAGAAGTAATTTTGAACATAGTATCTTGATGGTTGCATCTTGGGATGATGCGTTTGTAGAAAATTAATTTAACGACTTAGAGCTGATATACTTGTTCATTTTTTTAATTTTTTTTTTTAAATCATTTCACCCCAAGCAAGGCATTCCACTGCCACTATTGCACATGGGGTTACACAGGGGAAGGTGAAGAGAAGAGTGGTTAGATATAGGAAATGTCAGAAGGAGGGTGATAGATGGGTAAGGATACCGAGGCTGGGGGTTGGGTAGATGGGAAGAGTGTTTGAAAGATGGTTAGTGTGTTAGGAGGTGTCTATTGACCTTACATTTAAACTTCTGGAGATTGTAGCTGTCGGGGAAGCAATCATGTGGAAGGGAATTCCACAGTTGGTAAGTGTGAGAAAAGAAACTGTTGGAGTAGAAATTGCGGTTGCATTTTATCGGTTTCACTGTAAAAAGGTGGGATCTAGTTGCTAATCTAGTATCTATTGTCAAGTCACTCAAATAATGTTACTGGTACTATGTAACCCAATACTATATGATCAAGAAATCAGCAACTAAACCAACCCCTGATCAGTGGCTTATCTAGTGAAGTGAAAGGCAGCAGGATACAAAAAAAAGACCTACCAAAGGGTGTAAGAACCCTCATATCAAATCAAGACATCTAGCATACAAGGTTCCTGGCACACTGTCTTGTGTCTTTGGGTGAGCAAAAACCAAAGAGTTAATCCTAAACAAAGTTTACTGTTTCTATACAAAAGACAAACCCCCAACTAGTATATGGTGTCTGACATGATGCTGCAACCACAACAGATGTTGGTTATCACGGACTCTCCATGACACTAGAGTTCAACTGCTGAGGCACAACAGATGTTTCTGGTGGTCCGTGCATCCCTAACCCCAGCATTTTAATTTTTTCTGTGCTAGTTTCTTTATTTCATGCCACAAAATGGCCTTCTATACCCAACTTGTTGAAAATATGGCTCAGGGTTTGGTTTGAGAATTCATGAGGAACCATTAATGAGATTAAGTATGAGAAAGCATCCATGTTTCAACACTCAAATTCAAGCCAATGATAAGAAAGTGGATATATCATTGGCAATGGTGAACTGCAGCTGATCAACTTAATCATTTCAGATGTGATCCAAACCGATCGCATAAAGCTGTAACAATTTCACAAATTAAGCAACTGTCATTAACTAATAACATTATCTAAAAGTTTTTCTTGAAATCTTATTTTTGTTGCCTTTATCTCCTTTTTAACAAAATGTATGATTAAGAAATCAGCCTCAACTGAAAAGAATAAGTAATCTGACAAGATATTAATATACCTCTTCTATTCTTGGAAGCCTGGAAACTTGGACGAAGCCTTATAAATTAGGCTTTGAAAACTAAGCAGATGACATACAAAGAGACTTAAAATTCTTCTTCTATGTGCCTTGTCTTTTCAGGACATAGGTGATCATGGCTTTCCACGTCTCCCTATCCCTGGTGGCTCTTAGCACACTTTCTCCTGTTACACCTTGTAACCCTTGTTCCATCATCCACCTGATTAGGTGCTTCAAATATGTTATCCGCTGCTTTCCTCTGTCTCTTTTCCCCTCTATCTGGCCTGTGAGTATCAGGGTCTCCAAGCACTCTTTCCTCATTGCATGTCCCAAACTTCAGCAGTCTCTTCCTGATGTTCAGTATTTTTTTTTTTTTTTATAATCATGTCGCCCCAAGCAAGGCATTTTACTGCCACTGTTGTGCAGGGAGTTACATAAAAGGAATGTTGAGGAGTGAGAGGTTGCAGGGGGTGTCAGGAAGAGAGTAGGAGAGGGAAGAGCACTTATGAGAGTGGGGTGGATGTAGAAAAACATGAGAGAGAGGATGTAAGTTAGTGAGACAGGAGATGACTATTGACTTTACATTTAAATTCTTGGAGATTGTAACTGTCAGGAAAGCTAGTATGCGAAAGAGAATTCCACAAGTGGAAAGTGCGGAAAGTGCAAAAAAAAGAAGCTGCTGGAGTAGAATTCATGTTTAAAATTTATTGGTTTCACAGTAAAAGGGTGGGACCTGGTTGCTAATCTTGTGGCTTGAGGAAATTTGTATATAGGGGGTACCAGTGAGCAAAGTTCATTGGAACAGAAGCCGTGAAAGTATTTGTAATAGAAACACAGGGAAGACACACTATGTCGGTGAGAAAGTGACCATATCGTACCTGCCAAGTCGGGATCGATCACATTACAGATTCTTCATTGGATTCAGTCAAGGACACCTAAGTTGATAGCAGGAGCACCAGACCAGATATGGTAGCAATGCTCAATGCATGGGCGGATGGTAGACTTGTATATGTGCAGGATTATTAATTTCTTTTTCGTTTCCATCATTTGCAAAGCCTCATCATTGCTCACATGCTTGATCCATATCCTCAGCATCCTTCTGTAGAACCACATTTTAGTTGCTTCAAGTTTTTCCTTCATCTTTGATGATATTGTCCAGCATTCACTGCCATATTGAAGAACCGACATCACAGAAATCCAGTACTCTTTTCTTTGTTTTTAGTGAAATTGTCCTATTTCTTAATACTTTACTCAACTTTTGGAATGCTTCCTTTGCCATGCCAATTCGCCTTCGGATCTGTGTCACACTTTCTGTCTTCTGTGAGAACACTTCCCAGGTATTTAAATTTTGTACCTGCTTGATTTTAGTATTCCCTAACTGTATTTGGCATTTTGGGCCGCTCTTTTTACTGATGACAATGTATTCAGTTTTCTTGCAGTTTATTTGTAGTCCTTTCTTGTCACTCTTCAGCTACCTTCTGTAGGAGGTCTTGTAGTTTCCTTTCTGTGTTTGCTATCAGCAACGTATCATCTGCGTACCTTAGGTTGTTTAAATTGTGGCCTCCAATGATGAATCCAGGCATAACTTCTAGGGTCCTCAAAATATTCTCACCATACAAGTTGAACAGATCCGGTGAAAAGACACATAAAATTAGATAATGAAAAATATATGTAAAAAATTGCAGATAGAGTATATCTGTAAAAAGACAACCTGAATAAAGACAAAAGGAAAATCTATCTTGGCTTACATGTTTCATCCTCTGAGGCAAATGTAAGGACATTTTATAACAAGTATTTGTATACAAAAGCCAAAATGTTATTGGTTTTTCAAAATTTTTGAGTATAGGAATGCTTATAAATGTTTAAGATCAGCAAGCTTGTCTCTTTAGATTCATTCCAATTAAATAGTGAATTAGATACTCACTAAGTGCCCCCATACTTTCAACCTTGTGCCACTTATAAAAATCACCATATTTGGACACCTAGATGTGGTGTAATGATTAGAAAGTTTGTCTTGCTATTAAAACCTATTAAAACTGAGTAGTGAGTTCCATCTCTCAATAAATGCACCATACTTATGGCTTCGTGGCACATCTAAGCAATGCTTATAAAATTACTTCATGAGGTTAGCTGGAAAGTCAGACAAGCTATGGAGGACAAATATATCTTAACAGACAAATCTGAATTATGTTTGCTCATGTATTGATAGTGTGTGTGTGTGTGTGTGTGTGTATATATTATTTATCTAGTATGTATACGTGGTACTTATTTGAAAGCGCTCAATATCAATGATAGAGCTGACATATTCATATAGATAGGTGCGAGTTTGTAACCCTGGGTTTCACGTTCTTGCGATCATCAGAGAAACTGATTATTATTATTTTCTTTTTAATTGGCCACATGTAGGGCTGCGTATATTTGTGTTTTTGTGGAAGTGGGGGGAAAATCTGTTAGCATGACAGACGCAGAAATATATGCAATTCAACTGGAATTCGAACTCAGCTCCCTGATTCATCTAATTACATCAAAACGAGGTGGACTATATTCTCTGGCAAATCGCGTTTGAACTGAAATGTCGGCAGCAACACTTTATTCATATATGAATGAAATAATTGAATGTAACCGTTTACTTGCTTCTCTACTGACTACAATCTTCAAAAATTTAAATGCAATGCTAAATGCCATCTTCTATATTCAAGTCCTGTTAATCTATTATCCTTTCTTCAATACCCCACTGTATCCAGTCTTTTCTCTTGACGTAACCTCCTGCACACCAGTGGTGGTCTTAGTTTCTTTTCTTGCACTTCCCACCTGTGGAAGTCCTTTCCCTCATAACTACAATCACAAATGGTTTAAATGCAAAGTTAGTTGCCATCTTCTATCTCCTTGAATCCCATCTATCTTTTATCCTTTCTTTGACATCACCTGAACCTTGTTTTTTTTTTCTCTCACTGTAACCCTCTGTGCACCAATGGCAGTCCTGTCTTACTTGGGAGTAAATGATTAAAAAACAGATGCTGTATATAAAATTATACAAAAATTGTCAAAAAAAAAAAAAAATCTCAACAAGTGCTTTATATCCATGGTTTATTCATATCTTTTATCACTTCCTTGTTATCTTGAAATATCAGCCACTTTAGAGACATCTTCAAACCCAGTAATAGCTTTTTTTTTATTACTTCCAGTAGTATGCTAAGAATGATGCCCATCAAACTGATAATTCTTTTCTGATTTTAAAAAGACTGTACTAGTAAGGTTACCGATTTTACCGAGTGCAAGTATGAGACAATGGCATAGTGCCTGAAAGAGTTGGTTTGTCAATTTTCTGACAGTGGTTGTGAATTCAATTTAAGTGAAAACAGTCAAGCAATAATTAAACACAACTAAATAAAATAAGGACTAGACAATATCTTTAGATATAAGCTATGGGATGAGAACTGTCTACCCCCATCCAGTAGGTTACCCGGATAGATATGCACCTGAAGAAGAATGGAGGGTATAATAATTGAAATGTCAAAACAAAAATGAGGATAATAGTCCAAATATAAATCGTGTAAACAGAACATAGCTCTAACAAAACGAAAACTACCCAGGTACTTCGATCCAAATCTTAAATCCAAATTTCACACTATGGTGATCGTTGTATGACAAGTGTAACTATCTTCCTTCAATTTAATTTCAGTCAGTTAAGTGCCATACGTGATACACGCTTGAGCGATTATGTCTCAAAAGAAACAGGACAGAGTGGGCAGAAGGTTATCTCGCAGTAGGTTGCCATTACTTTCTGCAGTAGACTGGTTGCCAGCCAAGGCTATAAAACCCAATCTGTCCTGTTATTTATCCCATAACTGGAGGGAAAAGACAGATTAATACCTTTTCCAAGGGTATTTGTGCGTAAGTGAATGCAGGGATTTCAACTGGAATTCAAACTCAGCTCCCCAATTTCTCGTTCCAATTAGATAACCATTGCACCACAACGCACATCCTAAGTTACTTGAGCAAAAGTCTATAAGCATTGTTTAGAGTTTGTTTATATATAAAAGGTATATTTAAGCACTAAATATTCATTCATATAAGTTCAATTAAAAAGAACCAACAAAGTCGATGTTTCATTTTTTTAATATTTTCTCAAGTTTTGGAACAGATGCTGCGGATATCATGGACCAAACATGTGAGCAATGACGAGGTGTTGGAAATAACGGAAACGAAAAGGAAATTAATGTTGCACATCAGAAAGAGACAACTGAAGCTCCTAGAACATGCAATGAGGAAAGAGGGCTTGGAGAACCTGATACTAACAGGCCAGATAGATGGCAAAAGAGACAGAGGAAAGCAGCGGATAACATATTTGAAGGGCCTGAGCAGGTGGATGATAGAACGAGGGTTGCAAGATGTTATAGGAGAAAATGTGGTAAGAGACACCAGGGATAGAGAGACGTGGAAGGCCATCATCGCCTACTTCCTGAAAGGACAAGGCACATAGAAAAAGAAGAGTGTTGCAATGAAAATTGTGGTTAAACTTTCCAAAGCACATGTTTGTTTGTTTAACTCCTTGTGGATCATTTAATGCAGAAATTAAAATTTTCTTGTGTGCATTAGTAGTTTCTTCAACAATAATGTATGAACGGTAATATTTTTTTTTACTGTGAAAATGCACTGCTAGTATTTTTTATACTTTCATAGTGTTTTGACCCCAGTTTGGGGATTAACTATTTGCCCATAGCTGAGACCCTGATAGGTGTTACCACTGCAGATCAAGGTGGATCTGAGAATAAGAGCAATTGAGAGGTGGTTCCATGCTCCTCTAAACCTCCCAATCAGAGGTCTTGCTGCTAGATGTAGTTTATCATCATACCCAGGACAAGCTCACGTTTGCTTTTTTGTTCAAGTACTTTCAGCAGCCTGTCATTTTCAAGAACCAATGTGGTGTTTGCGTTGACTACATCCTGGTATTTTTGGAATGCTGAAAGTTTGAAATAATATATGATGACGTCATAGTGTAAGGGTTATTGGGAGTGAGGCCAAACTAAAAGGATGTTTTTTTGGAGATCCCAATGTACATGACCACATTCAAAAATAATTGTATAAAAAATTAGAAAAAAAAAAAATTTTTTTTTCAGGTTTTTAATCAAACTTGTTTGGACAGATAAAGAAGTGGGTGCACATAAAAGAAATATTCACAATTCACTTGTAAAAATGTATATAGAGGAAACCAATTGATATGCATGGCATTTTCAGAAACAATATGATCAGTTTTGTAGATGAGCTAACCTATGAAAAATTACATAAAACTGTAATACCTTGTCTTCTTAATGAAACCTGCATAAAAGACAGATTGGTGCATAAATATATATATATATATATATATATATGTGTGTGTGTGTGTGTGTGTATATACACACACACAGGGTGTGTTGAGTGAAGAGTCAGTTCATAATATGTATTTAATGATTGTGTAGTACATGAAACTCAAATCTTATCATTGTGGTGCAGTCGATATCGGCTCAGAACACGAAACTAGTGGAACTGAATTCAAATTCTAGTTAAATCTCTGGCATTCATTTATATGCAAATACACTTGGGAAAGATATTAATCCGTCACTTCTCCCTCTAGCTATGGGTTAAATAGTAAGATTGGCTTCTGTAGTAACCAGTCTACCACAGAAAGTAATGGCAACCTACTGCGAGAAAATCATTTGCCCAGTCAGTCATGTTTCTTTTGAGACATTATCGCCCAAGCATGTATCACATATGGCACTTGACTGACTGCTATTACATTGAACACTATTATTATTATTACCTTATATATATATATATATATATACACACACACACGTGTGTGTGTATATACACATATGTATACTTATTTACATCCATATATATTATATACACACACAATAATGCTGTCTGAGTGGAATTTCTTCAATTTGGAACATTAAGTCTGAACTGATAACACTCAGACAGCATTATTCCTAAGAACAAATTGTAATGTCTCTCTCTCTCTCTCTCTATATATATATATATATATATATATATATATATATATATATATCTGCAGACAGTCCTGTCTCACAGCTCATCAGTACGGTTAAACATCAGATTGCTTCTAGCCAGGATGTGTGTGTGTTTGTTAACAGACAATGATTGCCTTATGTTTAATCATGATCTGTTTTAAACATATTTTGGCTTAAATAACGAGACTTTAATATTACAAAAGAAATGGTTGCCAGACAAACAAATTTTCCTTTTTTACAACAGCTCGTTGACGGGTAACTACGCACATTTCTTTCGGCAAGCCAACCGAACTCATTTATAATGGCGTTTTCTCCATTTGATTTGGTTACACATTCACCACAAATTACTAAAGTCTAGGTACCATAGAGGAAAGTTCAACATTTATCATGAAAATATTTACAGAAAAGTCATAGGGAAATTACATCACTGCAGTGAGAAAGTGACTTAAGCCAAGATGCCAGGTCAGGACCAACAACATTGCAGATATATAACAGGAGCACCAGACCAGACCAGACATGGAAGCAATATTGAAAGCAATTGAAAAGAATGGTAGACTTGTAAATACGTAAAATAGATCATGACAAGAAATATTGTCCCACACAATATAGTAAACCAACTTTCCTAGCTGCAGACTCAGCAATTGATTCAATGTACTATTTCTACTTCATATCAGTGGAAAATATGGTTTATTACCATTGTCATAGTTATCCTCTATTTTGAGTGTCTCTCAAGGCTTAGATTGAGATAATATTTTAAAGGAAAATAATGGACTGATTGCTATTTCAATATTGCCATGTCTATATGCAGGATAATTTGAAAGGACTATTTGAAATATGAGATTAGATTACAAATAAATAAGCAGACATTTTTTTTGTTTTTTTGCCTCGTTGGAACAATTCCTCAGTTGTCGGTATTACACGTGGCACTCACTGTTGAAGATTTTAAAATTCAAGGAATGTTTATTAACACTTGTCATATGATTCTATCATAAATGCCGGGGAATAGGGGTGGTGGGAAGACAGTAGTAGATTCCTAGTTTTTCTCCAAAGATGATAAAAGATGAAAGAAAAAAAAAAAAGAACATGCATGCCTGTGGTGGTTGGGGGTGGTGTAACAAAGATGTGGGGAAGGGAAAGAAGGGAAGAGAGCCAAAGATGGGCACGCCTCGTAAAATAAGTCCATGATATCTGTCTCCGGGTTTTTGCAGATGACAGTACGTGTACAGGAGGGAGGAGCAAGTGGGGGAGGGGGGAACAAAAATTTTGAACTGGGAGGCAAACATTTTAATCTTATTCCCGAAATTTGATAATCTCTGGGTGAGACAAAGAAACATTTAAGATATGCGCACATAACCAGTTGCAGTCCATCTGACACCTCTCACTGCCTCCTCAAGTACAGAAATGAAGAATTACTGCTCCCACACCATTCAAAGTTTATCATTTCAAAAATTTATGGAAAAAAAAAAAATTAACCAGGCAGAGCAAGATATGTTAACTATATATCCAAATACATTCTACATAATTTCATTTGAGTGTCTCTCAAGGCTTGGATTGAGAATTTTTTTTAAAGAAAAATGTGCGTTGTGGAGCAGTGGATATTGACTCGGAACGAGAAATCAGAGAGCCGAGTTTGAATTCCAGTTGAATTCCTTGCATTCACTTATGTGCAAATACCCTTGGGAAAGATATTAATCTGTCTATTCCTTCCAGTTATGGGTTAAATAACAGGACAGATTGGGTTCTATAGCCTTGGTCGGCAACCAGTCTACCGCAGAAAGCAATGGCAATCTACTGCGGGATAATCTTCTTCCCAGTCAGTCATGTCTCTTTCGAGACATGATCACCCAAGCGTATATCACGTATGGCACTTAACTGACTGAATAGACTGATTGCAATTTTAATATTGAATATTCAGATTTAAAATAGATGTCCCATTTTTATTTTAAACAGTGTGTATTGCACGTACTAGCTATCATCCTATTCATAAACTCAAGAAATAATTGTGTGCGTAAGCTTTATAATGTTAGTTTTTTTTTAACTATTCTAAGGGGAGCTTTTGGTACCTCACTGTTAGTGAGTTATATTTCGATATCTTTGTGTAAAGTCAACATACTAATAAATCCTTCAAATAATACACAATAATGCTCTGGAGTAATTCACACAGAAAAAAAAATCTCTTCAATGATACACAATATCGGAACGACGTACAACACAAAATGATATTTACTACCTCCCCACTAGGGTATATGTCCGAGGCAGATGTGACACAAAGTCATTTCAAGTGGGAAATCCAAGCCCTTAAGCTTGGACAAAAATTAACAACTATTAAGTTCTAAACACAGGCAGTACATTGCAGACATGTTCATAATTGATGTTAGTAAAGGTATTTTTTTAAAATAATCAGAGCCTCTTATTTTTAAATATTTTTCCACAATTATTTGTGTATCATTTGTGTGCTCTCTTAAAACAAACATGGTATGTCAGAAGTATTCAGTCAGAATCAAACACTTGGACAATTTCTACATTCATTAAATGCAGAAAACACTTTACAAGAAAAATATAATAAAAAAATTCAAAATTGTAAGGTGGCGTATAAACTTAAATGTCAGTGTGATACTGAATATATGAGATGGACCAATCAAAGACTACAAACCTGAATCAGTCAACATGTTCCTGCCAACATAAAAGCAAGTAAACCAAGTCACACTTTGAGGACAACTCAGTCTTCACATAACTCAGCAATCGTCCAGCACTTGCTTGATAGTCCAAACTTTGCTGAGGCATATGTAAATCGCTGTTTTAGATGCAGCCAGCTTTGCATGTACTTTAAGTTATAGATATCAAGTTATACAAACCAGACCACTGCAAACAGAAAGAGAATTTCATTCGCTATTTTTGTTTATTTGATGGGCTGTGAGTAGCAATTGTTTCCCTTTTATACTCTATTGAAGCCTTTGTAAGTTTTTTATTTGTTGTTTTAATCATTTTTTTATTTTTGCCCTCCTCATTCACTATTTCTCCATAAGTTACCTTCTTACTCTGTCAGTATTTTACCAAGGGTTCCTTCTGAAGATGTGTTGATCTAAGAGGATTCCTAAAGGATAAAAAAAAAAAACCAAGAAAACATTCTTACCTATTTAAATAAATATTCATGTTCTGTGGTATCAAGTCTTGGTTTAAATGACAAAATTGCAAGTACTTTATCAGTCTATCTAGAACACAATCTATTAAAGAGAGAATTTACTCCTCAAATACACAGAGACAAACTATTAAACATTAAAATGTTCAGCAAAACACAGGCTAAAGTTAGTTTTTTTAAATACAAAACAATGTCATTCAGATGAAAACCTAATGTGAATATTGTTTTATGATGTTACTAAAACATGTGCAAACCAATCATCAGATGCTTAAACACTTAAAAGCTTAAGCATTTAATGATCAGTTTATCAATATAATCTGTGTGCTTGACACTATTAAAAAGATCACAAAAACATATTTAGAATATTATATATATATATATATATATATATATATATATAAATATATTTATAAATGGAACTTTGTATATGTATGTTTGTGTCCGTTACCTATAGACTCCAAAACGGCTGAACTGATTTTTTTGAAAATTTACAGTTGTACTATAAGCGTCTGCGAGTGTTCTTAGCTAGGTTTTGTGTCGAGGTACCCCAGATAAATATCAAAAATCGATAATCAAAATAACCGGGTTATAAAAGGAGTGGTCCAATTTTAATCACATTTGATCCACTCAGACAAAGACATAAGAAACAATATTCAGAAGTTTCAAGATTGCAGTTCTTACAATAGTGCAGAAAATCGATAATATATATATAAAAGGCAAGATGTTTGTGTGTGTGTGTGTGTGTGTTTACCTGCCTGTATGTATTTTTTTTTTCAGCCCTTTTATTTTAGTTTTTTGCTCTAAGTCGGTATAATTGTAGTTCTTAGTCTCAGCCATGATACCATTAACTCAGGACTTATTTAGCCTTCAAAATTCAGTTTACGACAAAAAAAAAAAACTTATTTGATATTGATAATAGGAAATCAAAATTTGACTTACATCCATTCATTTTTCTTTCAGTATACGGTTTCACTTTAACTGGAAACAACTTTTAGTTTTTAGTCTTTCGTGCCAATGTCCAAAGAGTCTGAGCTCCAGGACCATGGATTAGTTTTAAAGCTTTCATTGTACCTGAGCAACGCTGGGCTATACTGCTAGTAAATAAATAAAAGAAAAGTCAGGACATAATTAAACCTTTATAAATCCAGAATTTATTTCGGCAGTTGTAAATTACAAACTGCTTTTTCAAAACCGAAAAATCAAATTTCATCTATTTAATTCTGTATTAATTAGATAAAATGTTTTGGATTATCCTCTCCATTTTTACAAGTTTGTCATTTATTTTCAGATGTGTGTGTGTGTGTGTGTGTGTGTGTATATATATATATATATATATATATGGGATGGGGCTTACTGCCAAGATTGCTGTTTTTTATTTAGTGGTTTACTAATAGAAATGCATTCAGTTTTTTTATTTTTTTTTTTATTTTGGTTATAAAGTGATAGAGAT
>JBBBDQ010000635.1:3460000-3582500 GCA_037127315.1 Ascarosepion bandense
CCACCATTTTATCCAGCATGCATTACTGCTCAGCTACAAACAACGTCACAGTTATCTAAGCTGTATTTTCTCCTTTTTAAGGAAAGCACATCCCATTCCCTCTACCAGAGAACACATTTCTAGTGATTAAAAATAAATTTCTTTGAATAAAATAAAAATACTCTGCCTCACTTGTGTACATATTATATATTAATATATTACACCTTTTTATGAATAAATCCGGCTGGTGCTTTTTGAGCATCATAAAAGAAATTGAACAGTACCTATTTTACATCACTAAAAATAGTTCATGAGATATGACTGATGCTTGCTACAAACAGTGAATTTTGGAAAATAGTCAAAGTTTAAATATCTATAACTCACTTGTTTTTTCACCCACAAAACTAAATTATAGAACATTTTAAAGTACTTGAATGGATCTAAAAAGTCATCTACTTATTTGTTTAAAGAGTCAAATAAGAATTTGACCATGACCTTTAATTTCTCAAAAAGAACAGTTTTTTTTTTGTTTTGTTAATTTGACAACATTTTTGATTGCCTTATGGAAAAATATGCACAACATTTTGTTGTGGACTTGACTGTGGCCTTAGTTACAAGGGTTTTACTGAGTTGGGCCAAATTGAAAATAGTGGATTTTGGTACTTGCCACAAAATGCTAACATTTTAATGCCTCCCAATATGGTTAAATTGCTATGTTTAGAAAGCTCTTTGATTATCTATTAAATATTTACATAAGAACTATGATCAGAATTTCTGTTATTTGTGGTTACATGTTGATCAATACAGTAAAAAATAATGTTATTTTTGGTTGTGTTTACATTTTTATTATACAACAAATACATTTGTATATGAAAAAGTGACAATGAAAATATTTAAAAAGTGTCAGGATTTAATGTCAAATAAAATGAAATTATCAAACAAATGATGTTAATGGTTAACCTATTTTTGTTGACATGATATACTAAATGCACGCAACAAATTTTCAGGGGTTTTTTTTTATATTTAAAAAAAAAATTAATTTTTCATTTTAAAAGTGATACATTGAAATGAATAATTAAAACAAAATTCTTAAAAAGATTAGCAAACTTATTTTTCTGCCTGTTGTAATATATATTTAAATAGAAAATAAAGAAATTGGGTATGCAAACCACTTTTTCACTCAAATTTTTTGTGATGACCAACCTTAATTCTATCTTTATTTAAGGTTACTTCAAGAAATTATTTTTTTTAAATTAGCTGTTTTTGCTGAAAATCTGCTCTAAATAGCAAAATAAGAAATGCATTAAAACTACATTTTTTTTTATTTCGATGAACTTTTGTTTTTATGAATATATATATATATATAAAGGATATCATGTTCTAAAGAAAATTTTATTTTTCAATGAATGAATTTTTACAAGAACTTTCATTTTTTCTTTGTTAATTATGTTTCATAAAGTTTCAAAAATATTTTAAATTTCTTTCATTCACTGTGCATATTTGGCTATTAAATCATTAAGTAAAGACTATATTTACTCATTGAAAATTGAAAAGCTTAATACAAATAATTTTGCATTAAGATTTTTTAAACGATTTTAAATTTTTTCATGTTAAATTGTCCATTTTTTTGTGAGATGTAGCAAGGGTTATATTTCAGGAACCCTTTTATCTAGAGATGTAAAATAGATGTCATTCAAATTGTAGTTTTATAAAATGTACTAAATTTGAAAGAAAAAATCTGTGTCAATGATGGTCAGACCATTTTTGTTTTGACACATGACTCAAAGAATAATCACTTGTCTACATAAACTTGGAGAATTATTAATCAGGTATCAAATTATTCTCCTTGAACCTTATTCTACTGTTCAGCTAAATCATTTCTTCAATCATAAAAAACTGATTCCAATCTTGACTTGAAAAATTATTTGAGAAATTTAATATTCTATTCTCATCTCAATTTCTCTTTAATATCTATGAATTCTAACATAACCGAGTTAAACACACATTTAACATTATATGACCTCTGTTCCATAATAGTTGCTACAGTTGCATCTGTATTTTATATAATGTCGCAATATGAATACGATATGTACTCCATGTGGAAAAGCCTGCAGTCTCAGCTTGAACATTATTGGATGAAACTACATTTATAAAGAAGATGTATTCTTTAGTCATGAAGCAAAATTACCAGTTAACTTCCTGGTTCAGAGAAAGAACTTTTCCACCCACCCCACATGTGTCATTCAAATAAGCAAATTGCCAACTGTAGCTCATCCAGATTTTTTTTAGTTTGAGCTTACACTCCCATCAACTGAGAATAATGGAAAAGTTATATAAATTTACAACATTCTGCAAAATTAATTTTTTTATTTATTTACTAGCAGCATAGCCTGGCATTGCCTGGGTGTAATGAAAGCTTTAAAACTAATCCATGGTCCTGGAGCTCAGACTCTTTGGACGTTGGCATGAAAGACTAAAAAGCAATAGTTGTTTCCAGTTAAAGCGAAACGTAGACTGAAAGAAAAATGAATGGATGTAAGTCAAATTTTGATTTCCTGGTATCGATATCAAATTTTCTGCACTATTGTAAGAACTGCAACCTTGAAACTTCTGAATATCATTTCTTATGTCTTTGTCTATGAGTGTATCAAATTTTAATTAAAATCGGACCACTCCTTCTATAACCCAATTTTTTTCGATTATTGATATTTATCGGGGGTACCTTGACACAAAACCTAGCTAAGAACACTTGCAGAGGCTTATAGTACAACTGTGTAAATTTTCAAGAAAATCAGTTCAGCCGTTTTGGAGTCTATAGGTAACGGATATACACACACAAAGTTCCATTTATAAATAAGTTTTGATTTATGTGACATATTGTCTGATAACTATCAAGAATGCATTTCTCGGTAAAAGCATTCAAAGGTGCTAAACAATTTTTGGAGTTCTGTTAAACCAACAAAAACCAAAAGTGAACTACAGGTATTTTTTTTTTTTCCATCAAAGACTTGCTATAAAGGAAAAGTGACACTATACAATGCAAGTACAGGAAAAGAACCAATTAGCAAAGAACAAACATGCAAAACAAAATTCACAAAGCCAAGAACATTGAGGTCAACTTAAAGTTGACATTAAAATAAAAGTGGGGTGGAAGGTGTTAATGGAGGCATGGTGGAGTAATGGATAGGGGCTCAAATTGAGGAATTGGAGAGCCAAAGTTTGAATATTAAAATAAAAAACTGATTCAAAGAAAACAATCAGATAGTTCAAAGGCAACGTTATTTGCATGGAAAGATGTTGACCAAACTTGGTGAAAGAAAAGCTGACAAAATAACAAGCACCATAATGAAGGGGACACAATTCTATATTTTAGGTAATTTTGTTGATTTTAATCGGATTTATTATACATAAAATACAATTTTGGCAGATGGCCACAGGCGTAAGTGGGGCAGAGCTAATCAATACTTTCTATACTAAACCTAACTATCCAGAATCATGACCCATTCATTCATTACAATTTGCTCAGCCACTAAAAGAAATCCTAAAATACCACAATACCACATATTTACAGGAAACCTGCAAAAAAATCCATGACACTAAAATTTCCTTTATATAACAAATGTCCACATAAAAATATACCGTTATGAAAATGATATGGGGGGGGGGGGGGTGAACATAAAAACAAGTAATATAATGAAAGCATTAAAAACTAAAATGATCAAATATTAATAAGACCCATCCACCCCACAAAACTTTAAAGTAGCAGCTGTATTCTATCAATAGGCAGAATACAGAAGCACACTCACTAATGAAGAGGGAATGATGAAATAACAGAATAAAAAAATCAAAGACTGACCAATGTCCAGGTAAATTCAGATGTCTGAATATTTGAAGGATTATATTAAGAATTTGTAAATCCAACTATAGACTGTTTTTGTTTGGTAAAGAATATACCTACTAATTATAATAAAGCTATTACTTCAAACGAGTATAAAATGGTAAGATGCGATGAAAAAAGGAATAACTGCCCTAAAAAGAACAATACATATGATTAACAGAGGTTTCAATTGGTAAAACTGTTATAGGCAGTTGGTGGGTCTACACTATTAAAACTAGTAATGATCGGTTCAAAATGAGATATGCTGCCAAAAGCTACTCATAAAAACAGAATAGATTATCATGAAACTTTCTCACAGCACATTTACTATCTGTAAGAACTTTAATCAAACTGGAGAGGTTGGGAATCTTAACATGGGTCATAACAAAAGAATACAAAGTAAAAGCTAGAAACAGCAAAGTCATTAGACAGTACAGGTGCATCAACTTTGCAAACAAAGTGTATCTCCTGGATCGAAGTCACATCCCCACCTAAGGACAAGAGATCACTAAGCAGGTGGGTCGCTTTACTCTGATGCCTCAAGCCCCTTACATTCAAGCTGGCTAGCTGAATAAACAATTTTCAAGTTGGTTCTCCTATTTGCATACCGAGCAGGAATCTAGGGAGTTAGAAGCCTCAATGGATTGTATCAAACGTAATTCATCCATATGTGACAATACTGCAAACATATGTCAGTTCAGTAAGTTTTAGTGCCCTATATAAGTGGAGACAGAGCATAACTGGGACCCTCCCTGTACATTTTGGGCGAACTTCAGGTGATTCTATCTAAGTCATCCTGAGCTCAGTTAAACACAATACTTCCCAACTATTTGCAGAAAAATCCTCATGGAAAGTGGAAACTAGAGATATGACAAAATGAAATCCTAGTCGTAATACAGAAGATAATCCTAGCAGATTTTGAAAATGTCTGAATATTTGAAGGATTATGTTAAGAATTTGAATGATGTTGTAAATCTAACTATAAACTATTTGTGTTTGGTAAAGAATATACCTACTAATTATAATAAAGCTATTACTTCAAACGAGTATAAAATAGTAATATGCGATGAAAAAAACAAATAACTTCCCTAAAGAGAAGAATACATATGATTGACAGAGGTTTCAATTGGTAAAACTGTTATAGGCAGTTGGTGGGTCTACACTATTAAAACTAGTAATGATCAGTTCAAAATGAGATATGTTGCCAAAAGCTACTCATAAAAACAGAATAGATTATCATGAAACTTTCTCACAGCACATTTACTATCTGTAAGAACTTTAATGCAATTAGCTATTCAGCAATTTGTTCACCAAATGGAAGTAAAAATGGCATATTTAAATGCATCAATAGGAAGTATATGTTCAACAACCCAAGTATTATTCCATTACCAGCAAAAACAATGGCAAATTTATATGGTTACTAAAAAAATCCTTATTGGAATTGAGTTGTAGCTTAAAGTTTCTCAACTATTAGCAATCTTTACTATTTACAAGAAAGAACACTTCAAATACAATACTGATTATGATTATTTGGGCTAATAATATACTCCTTGCCATAAGTTGCAATTCTGCATTAATTAATGTAAAAACGCAATTCAAAATAACTCATCTTGGAAAGCTTTCTCTTTTGGTATATAACCTACATTTAACTTTATAAGAGATGAATCAAACAAAATATATTGATAAGATTCTAAACCTCAATGCCTTGTGAAATGGGTATCAATCTATTTGACAAAAACAATGCTGAACTAGCAAATGGAAAACATTACCAAGAGTTAGTTGGCAGCCTGGTATACGTCACTCGACCAGATGTAAGTTGTGTGGTAACAAAATTGTTACAATATTCTGCAAAGCTGACCATGGATCACTTGAAAGGAGCTAAACCAATCTTAGGTTATTTGAAAGGTGCAAACACACTATTTAGTGTTTATTAAATCAAATGACTTGAAGATGTTTTTGTGATACTGATTGTATAAATTCAAACAACCGTGCTGTAGTATTAAAGGAAAAGGATTTTTTTCGTGCTTATCTCCAAATATTTCAAGGATTTTGTGGTAAACAACAAAGTAACCTACAGTAGCATTATCAACATACAAAGTTGAATATATGGCATTGACAGTTGCAATACAAGAAGCCAATTTTTTTTATTCACTCCCTGTGATTAAAGCAGCTAAAAGAAAAAAAAAAGCAAACAAACAAAAAAAAACACAGCAACCCACAAGATATTGTGGTAATCAAGGTATCATAAATCCTGCTAAGAACCCAGGCTACCATCAATGTTCAAAACATATAGACAAAGTACCATTTCATAAGGACGGAGATTCAAAATGATATAAAATTGGAGTATATTCCATCAGAAGAAAACATAGTCGATTTGTTTCCTAAACCTATCAGTAAAACAAAATTAAATTCTTTACTGCTCTAAATAAAGTGCTATACTGAAAATTTTTTTTTCAATTTTAATTGACATTTTTTTCATAAATTTTCTGAAAGGCATTAACTCTTCACTGTTTCAAGAAATTTCCAATCACTCCTCACCAGTCTTACCTTTTGTTTTGCTAGATTTTAGCACTAGTAGCAAAATTTAAGTTCAAGATTTAATAAAAACTACTTCTCAAAAGATATTTCAAATGAGTGCAATATAAGCCAAGTGAGTCGTTAACAAGAGGAATGTTATGAAAATATTTACAAAAAATAAACAATGTTACATCTGAGCCTAAGAGAAAATAAATACAAATTAATAGAAAACAATTTGGTAATTCATTTTTTTTCCAGTTGGTTTGGCAAACACTTCTGAGTAAAGCAAGAAACAACACATTTCTTCTCTCAAAATGCATAAAATTCTTTTGGACAATTTTATATATATATATATATATATAAAAGCACATGCTCGAAACACAATGCTACTTGCCCTTGTCAGTGGATGTAACACACTTTTGGTGGTTAAGGTGGTACTGTCACTTCTGGAGCCACCAGCAGCTTTTGCCACCAGATAGGGTTTTGTTTTTGTTTTTTTATGTAGAAGTGTCTGTCTTGTGCAATTTTTTTTCCTTACAACTGCAAGTCAGATTTTCAACATTGTTAAAAGCAATTGTTTTTGATCATCAACCAATACACAGTAAGCTTGTAATGACTGTTATCAATGATGCAGAATGGAAGGTAAACAGACATGTTTCATATCAGAAGTAGCATTGTGTTTCGAGCATGGCTTCAATAAACTTTGGATTCTCCTTGGATCTCAGCATCTAAGAAAAAACTAACAAGATTCTTATGTGATTATCTATCAAAGGAATAAAGGAGCACAATTTAAAAACAAAATATATTTAAGGTGGTCACCTTGCATATTATCTTAAAGATGGCTGCACACAAACTTAAAGCAAATAAAGAAACAAAAGCAATACTGAAAACACCAAGAGATATGTATCTACCGAAAATGTTTTCTTTCAAGAAAGAAAAAAAAAATAAATAAATAAAAGCACTGCACCCTCACACCAACATTGCCCACTCTTAGGAATGGAATGTTGTGCTAACATCTCCATAGAAGTAATATGTTTGCTTGATAGTCCAAAATGTGCCATGACTGTCAACAGGGCCTGTGCAAGATTAACATCTTCTCTAATAACAGATCAGCAGATGGGTAAAGTTCCAGCTGCATCCTATGATGAAAAGAGACAAGCTGGTGCCATTAAGTAACTGTTTTTGCCAGTGACAGAAATCATCCTTCAAAACAGATGAATTTCTCTTAAAAGGGTGGAAAAACATAGCAATATTTCAGGGTAGCAGATTAATGTTTTTTCACTATCATTCCTGAAACAACTTACAAAAAAAATTTAATCAACCTCAAAATATTTCTGACTGTCCCAAATTATTTATTTTTTAAATTTTATCATTTTTAGTTGTTTGTGGCATAATAAACATCCCATTAAAATATTTAGGAAATAAATATTTTTTATCCCTTTATTCTACAATCTGTGGTCTACATGCCTTGCGGTCACTATTCCAAAGCGTGTTTGTTTTTAATACAAGTAGTACTAGCTGTAACTAAAATTTAAAAAAAAAAATCTCAAGTCTTAAAAATAAATACGATAAATTCAATTTTACACTAATAATTAAAATCACAAATTCTTTTTATTTAATCATTTTTTTTTTTTAAAATAAAGGTTTTAAGATATGAAGTTACTCAGAGGAGAGGAAACACAATATGTTAAAGAGAGAGGAGACATTAGAAAACCAAGAATCAAGGATACAGATGATTGATGTATATACATTTTTCAAGAGAAGCATCAGTCAGTTAAGTGCCATATATGATAAATGCTTTGGGCGATCATGTCTGGGCTGAAGATTATCCCGCAGTAGGTTGCCATTGCTTTCTGCGATAGACTGGTTACCAGCCAAGGCTATAGAACCTATTATTTAACCCATAGCAGAAGGGAAGAGAGATTAATAATACCTTTCCCAATGCTATTTATGCGTAACTGAATGCAAGGAATTCAACTAGAATTCAAACTCGGCACCCAGATTTGTCATTCTGAGTCGATAAACAACTGCACCACAATCCACATTGACGAGAAAGCTGGAAGAGATTATTGACTGATTTTTGTTTTATGTGTTCTTTAAAGCTTAAACATTTTGGATTGCAATCATTTTTTGTTCCAAGTGAATATTGCATTAACAATTTAAAACTTTTTTTTTTTCATGTACAAATCTTACTATTTGACCCATAGCTGTGAGTCGGAGATGGATTCACACCTTTCTCAAAAAATGCCTGTAAGTGAATGTAATAAAGCTGACTGGAATTCAGCTCTCCAATTTCTCATTCCAACCTGCTTACACAATTTACACATCCTCCAAGAGAAGAAACTATTAAAATAGAACTTACGGCTACATCTAGCAAGTTCAATTGTAAAACGTCAAAACCTATCCAGTAATGTAGTAACACACTTTAATTTGTGATGTCAAATATCAATTACCATAAAATCCATGTACTGATATTTACAAGAACCCATGGCCCAGTGGATATAGACATTGGACCCAGAGTTGAGAGTTCAATACCAGGCTACAGCAATAACTTAGAGATTTAAGTGAAAAGAACAACAAATAACTTAGAGAATTAAATCAAAGATAGATCACTACATAGCTATCAGAATTGGCATCACACATGGAACAAGAATGACATACCTCAATGATCCTAATTAAGGGTTCTGTTCAAAATTCTTAGCACTTGATGGTTGGAGCGTACAATGACCAAAATGTCATAATAATGTCAAACATGAGGACAATAGTCCAAACAATGTAAATAGTGCAATTATTACCTCATCTCAGACAAAGAGATGAGGTAATAATTATAGACAAATACAAATTTAAAGAAAAAGGCACAGGAGAGCTATGTTATGGGAAATAATTAAAACTGAAATCAATGACCTTGCAGATAGAACAGTAACCTGCTTTAAATATTGTGGTCGGTCTTATGTTCAACAACTACTGCATTTGATTATATATCTATAATCTTTTCTTTAAATCTTGAGGTTTTTCCAATGCATACTTTCTAGCAATCCTTACAACTGATATATTACAACTATAATATATATATATATATATATATATATATAGATAGATAGATATAATATTAAAATAGATATAATAGATATAATATTATATAATATATATATAGAAATATATTACAACTGATACAGTAAGCAACTTGAAGTTTTAGTTGATTGCTTTGTTCTGTATTGATTAAATCTTTTGTTTTAGACATGGGTTTATATTGAGTTTAGATTAGCTATCATAAATGCAATTGAAAAGAATTTGTGGGTAAAACAATATATTTTTGGGGGGAGGATGGTGTGAGAGGAGGGAACATTTTGTTTTTTGAAAATGTTTTTACACACACACATATTTTGTTATATTGCAGGAACGATACAAACAACAAGGTAAATTCCGACTGGAAAGATTTACATAACACAAAAGGGGTAAACAAATAACAGAGTTTATTGTACAGAAAAGTACAAGTAAGAGAGTTATAGCATGGTAAGTCAAGATGGAATGGGAGCAGAAGTCGAATTGTCTTGTACTTCCTTACTTCGATACTTCGAAGGGTACTGGATTGCCATGTGATATTAGTTCTTCAATATGGCAGTGAATGTTGGACAATATCATCAAAGATGAAGGAAAATATTGAAACAGCTGAAATGTGGTTCTACAGAAGGATGCTGTGAATATCATGGACTGAGCATGCGAGGTGTTGGAAAGAATGGAAACAAAAAAGAAATTAATATTGAGCATCAGGAAGAGACAACCGAAGTTCCTAAGACATGCAACGAAGAAGTGGGGCTTGGAGAACCTGATACTGACAGGCCAGATAGATGGCAAAAGAGACAGAGGAAAGCAGCGGATAACATATTTGAAGGGCCAGAGCAGGTAGATGACAAAACGAGGGTTGCGGCATGTTAAAGGAGAAAGTGTGCCAAGAGCCACCAGGGATAGGGAGACGTGGAAGACCATGATCGCCTACGTCCTGAAAGAACAAGGCACACACAAAAAGAAAGATTGTGCATTGCAGCACAGCTGTTCAAATGACTATTGCATTGAGCATATCTTTTCATTGTATCATAATTGCAGGCATGTTATTTTCAATAGAAGTTGGGTGACTGGTGGAATGAGTAACGTCTATAAAATCTAAAACTCTCATTCTGGTGAATGTTAGTCATGATTCATGTCAACGCATCTTTAGGATAAATCTTTCAGTTGTTGAATCAAATATAATTTTGGATGCTTTTGTTATTTAATTTTTGAAATTAACTTTAGACACTCAACTGGGTCCCACCCATTCACAGTTAGATTAACCAAATGCAGACGACAATTCTACTCCTGCAGCTTCTCTCGCACTTCCCGCCTGTGGAACTCACTTCCATATTCTTGCTCTCCTGATGGCTACAACCTCCAGGAATTTAAATGCAATGTCAATACTCATCTATTAAACACTTAACTCGTTCTTTCACCACCCCGTATATCCTTTCCTTTCTCTCCACCTTTGCAACTGTCATCACACCTGTATTCCCATCCTTCTCTTGCTCCTTTCTAACTGATTCGTCTCCCTTCTCACTCTCTTCTACTTAATCTTTTTACTCTAATGTAGCCCCCTGCACATCAGTGGCATTACCACCTTGCTCGAGGTGATATGGTTAAAAAAAAAAAAAAAAATTTATTACACATTTGGTCAAAATAAAGGTTCTACCTTTCATGTAATAATCATGGATGCTATTTATATACATAGATTATGATGGCTGATGTTACTCTGACATAAAAATCCCTGACCATAAAACAAGTAAAATGATAATCACAGAATGGTCTATAATCAACGGTAGATATATGAGTCAGCTGCAAAGTTTATTGCCTGAATATGAAAGGGTGATGCGAGAACTGTGAAATCTTCCATGCATTGAATTCAGCTCATTTTATTAATAACTGTATAATGGTAAACTGGCAAGGTGAGGGTGTTATGTTGAAAAAAATAAACCTCATTTGATTACATTCTATAAGAATATTTAAGTCAACCCATGAACTTTTCAGCCGACCCTCATAAGGTTACCCTGAGGAAAACTCAGGAAGGACACAGAAAGCAAGAAAAGTTAGTTTGAAAATGTTCTAATGAAATCAGTAGAGATCATCTGACTTCATGTCAATCATTTTCTAACACATAGCAATAAATTTACAATATTAGTTTCTGAGCATCAGGAGTAACATTTAAAATGTTATGGTCTTTTGAGAAAAATGTACAAAATCCCTGACACATCTGATTAACGGCCACACTTTTTCGTTTTGCTTGTTGGGTGAGAGTCAGTTAAGTGCCATACTGTTATGTTGAAACACACCTATTCCTCAGATAATGGACGCTTCCTCCTATATTAATAAGAGTTAACAGGAAGTTAAGTTGAAGTTCTTGGGAAGTTCATAGAAGTTCTATTGGAGTTCAGTAGAACTACTAGGCAGTTGATATTAGTTGGCAGTTAACCGAATACTAAGGAGTCAGCTTTCAGTGGAAGATTACCAAGTTCCTAACATTTTGGGTGCGTTAAGTTGATTAGCAATTGACATAGCACGATTATAACTTTCAGTGCAAAAACTACTCCACAACACACATAATACACACTTGGGTGATCATGTCTCAAAAGAGACATGGTTGACTGCGTAGAAGATTTTCTGCAGTAGACTGGTTGCCAACAAAGGCTATAAAGTTTCATATGTCCTATTTAACCCATAGCTGGAGGAAGAACTATCAGATTTCTTATTCCAAGCTAATACCCACTGCACCACAATGCATATCACATTGTACTCTCACCCATGTGAGAGTACAATGCTAGAAACATTTGGATATAAATTAATGCAAATTATAAAGAAAGAAAGAAATGGAACGTAAAAAAAATGTAAAAGCCTAGTAAAAACCATATTTCTGAGCACTAGTTGACCATGCATCATGCATATGATTCTTTTATAACTGCAAAGGAACATCTTTTTATACCAGGGTTTTTTTTTTTTATCATTTTCTTAAATGAAAAGAAAATCATTTCACTTACTTTCTATTGCAGCTTGATGCATTCACTTGTGTTAAATCCTTTGTTTCATTAATGCATAAACATTTCTCTTTGTTGGTTAATCCAGAATAATTAAAACTGGTAAAGAAAAAGAGATTAAGAAAATTAATAAACAAATAAAAACATCAATTCAGACAGACTTTTTTTTTTCTTCATCCTTAACCCACCAGTCATACAACATGTAACTTCAGCACATCATCATTGTCACTCCCTAGGGATAAACAAATCCTTAGTTAAATGGTCTCAAAGCACAAGGGTAAGCCTGCTGGCAATTTGGATTTGCCATTGGAAAAGTCAATAAGTGCTTCCTTTAAGTGAAATGTAGACATTAATAAGGAAATAAAGTTGTTAAGCACTGTTACTAAGTTATCTGATGCTATAACTTTCAGTGCTGAAAATGGTTATAGTCTATTAGTAATTAGTGGTTCCATGCTGTAAAAAAGGTGATGAAATATTTATATCGATATGCCATCTACAATGACAGCAACATATATATTGTTGTACCTACTATTGAGTATCTTACATTAAGACATAAGGAAAAAAAAAAAGAAAAAAAAGCTTAAAAAAAAAGTAATAATAATACACCCCACTACCGAGTGTGACAGAAGATATATATATTTATTAGAAAAAGAAATAGGGTTGTTCCAATGAGAGAAATTGACATAGAATAAAAAGTGTGAGAGGCTGTGAGCATTTTGTTTAAAATGTATATTCATTGTTGTTTTTTTGTAATATATGTTATGACACGTCAAGCGTCCATAATGGTATTTGTGATGCTACACATGTTTCGAGTCTAAGATTGACTCTTCAGGTGAATAAATTTGTGGCTTTACATATCGAGTTCCTTTTTTATATATATATATATATATATATATAGTGTATCGAGGCAGTAGATAATTTTCTAAACATATACTGTTAAATATAAGAGACAATGAATGTCTATTATGTTTAATCATGAGCCGTTCTAAATGTTGTATTTTGGCTTTAATTTCAGTTGAAATTTAAGACAAAATTCTCCAACATTTGGAGAATTTTTTTATTAATTTGGTTCTAAGCTTTCGGCTATATGAGCCATCTTCAGAGAGGTTAAGACGGTAACACAATAACATCCACCATCACCGACAATTTTATTAACATAACATAAAACTTAACATAAAACTCCGCTAGGCAACGGCAATAGTGACTAAAAATAACAAATGCAGTTCACAAATTTGCAATATAGTTCTATGACCTCACACCACGTGATAGTGCGAAATGACAACAGAACCATGATTAAAACATAATAGACATTCCTTGTCTCTTATATTTAACAAGATATATATATATATATATATATACATACACACAAATTGGTGTATTATAATAGAAAGTATATATACATTTTTCACTGCTCAACAATTATTGAAAAAAAAAAAAATGAAGAAGTCATAGTTAAAGAGCAAACATGTGGCAAGAGGTTTAATAACTGGCAATAAAGAGAATGAACTGAGCTGACACTGCCTCGCTATTGTCTGTCTCTCTCTCTCTCCCCCCATGAGTGTGACAGGAGGAAAGACACGCACACACAAATAAATACACAACAGTTTTTATTATAACAAAAAGGATTGTTATTAATTACTTATTATGCATAATAGGATCTAGAGTAAGAAAATATCTATTCTTTTTCTAAACATTTCACCCCAAGCAAGGCTGGACCAAGACTAGTGTGCAGGGAGTTATAGTGAGAGAAAATACTGGAAACGGAAAATTGAAGAAATGATAAAAGATGATGACAATGTTGCGTTTAAACTTTCGGAGATTGTCGCTCTCAGGGAAGTAAGTAAACAAAAGGAAGTTCCACAAGCAGAAAGTGTGAAAAAACCTATTCAAGAAGTTTCAGTTACATTTAACTATTTCAATGGTAAAAGGGTGGAACCTTGATACCAATCTAGTCAGTCAGTTAATTGCCATATGTGATACACGCTTGGGCGATCATGTCTCGAAAGAGACATGACTGACTGGGCAGAAGATTATCCCGCAGTAGGTTGCCATTGCTTTCTGCGGTAGACTGGTTGCCGACCAAGGCTATAGAACCCAATCTGTCCTGTTATTTAACCCATAACTTGACGGAATAAACGGATTAATACCTTTCCCAAGGGTATTTGCGCGTAAGTGAATGCAAGGAATTCAACTGGACTAGTAGCACACTTAAATTCATGTGGATGTATCCATCACAATTATCCACAAAATTATTATTAGTTATTGTTATTAATCTCTTTTTGTATCTAATAAATTCTTGAGTAAGAACAAATCTATCAGTACTTATAGTATTTTGTTAGAATTGTTTTCGTTTGATTATCAAATATTTGTGTTAATCTTTTCCTCAGCCTAATTTGTAAAGTATTTTTATAGGCAGGTATGTGTAGATATGAAAAAACAACATACAAAAAATTTTTATTTCATCTGTTTCTGGTCTTAAAACAAATCTCCCCACCCCAAAATAACAACAAGACTACTGCATATATAAAAAAAAAACTGAATAAGCTGAAGCTTGTTAAAAAAGTAAAAACTAGTTCAAATTTCAATGTTACACTAAATAAAAATAAATTATTAATAGAGGATTCTACATTCTTTAATCTGATAAATTAGATTTTTCCTGTTTTAGAAAACAAAATTGATTTTACTTCATACCAGAGAACTAATTTATTCTTATAAGAAATGGAAGTATTTTCCTATCAAAAGTAATAAGACTTTGAAATCATTGGTTACCTTCATAACTCATAACTGTAAGGGTGTGGGCACCTTGATGTGATGTAATGGTTAGCAAACTAGTCTCATTAGAATTATTACAAGAGGACTGAGTTTGATTTTCACTGGGTGTCCCATACTTTTGGCTTTGTGTCACATCTAAGCTACACTGAGACAAATCACCCTAACTGTATGGATGTGCATTGTGGTGCAGTGGATATCAGCCCAGAATGAGAAATTGGATAGCAGAGATTGAATTTCAGTTGAATTCATTGCCTTCACTTATGCACAAATACTCTTGAGAAAGGTATGAATCCATCTCTTCTCCCTCCAGCTATGGGTCTAATAGCCGGATAGATTGAATTTTACAGCCTTGGTTGGCAACCAGTCTACTGCAAAAAGTAATGGCAACCTACTGTGGGAAAATCTTCTGCCCAGTCAGTCATGTCTCTTTCAAGATATGATCACCCACGCATGTATCACAAATGGTACTTTACTGGCTGAAACTATATTGTTTTATTTTTTACTTATATTTAGTATTTAGTCAGTATTTTGACTATTTTTAATCAAGTTTTACAAATGCATTTTGAGAGAATTTTTGGCAAAGTTCTTATAAAACATTGTTTACATAAAAACAATCAAATGTCAGTTAAAATCATTTTATAAAAAAAACTTTCAAAACAAACCTAAGATGAAGAAGAATACAGACAATCCCCAAAACAATGTTATTTAGGTTAGAGTTTGACTAAAGCTATCACCCAAAAATATTCCATTTTTCTGGTCAACAAGCGGCATTAGAAGTGCTAAATGTCAACATATAAAGATAGTGTCAAATCAGTGTGCATTTGTTTTACGTTTATCAAAATTGGCCTATTCTTTTTCAGATTTTTATATATATGAGGTGGTGTTGAAAAGTTATTAGCCTGAACAAAAATCCCTTCTACAAAGAAAAAAAATGAAAAGTGGATACCTTACAACAATGTGGAATAGAAGACATTATGAAGTAAGCAAAATGAATAACCACTACCCATAAAAAAGGCTGACCTTCAGTTAAATGAGATAAAATGAAGGCAGAAAATCAACAAAGCACTTCCGAATCAAATTAAATGAAATTACATAAAATATTTTTAATCAGGATGACATACATGGTGCAATTGGTAAATTGTTGCAGTTTTATATTTTAAGCTTGTTTCCCCCCCCCCCCGACTGTACAGTATAGTAGGGTCAGTTGGGCACCATCTTTAGAAAAAGAGCACCGTGAGAATTCACTGTGCCAGAAATCTAGGTACAAGCTGTACTGCTTAGCAATTATATGAAAATATCTTGAAATACTCAAGAGTAAATTTATTCAATATTTCAAGATATTTTTGTGTAATTTTGGTAAATATGTCTGTTAAAATGAGATGACAGTGTTATTTTCATTTTTGTCTAATTTAAACAACAATTCATCCATCACTCCCAGTATTTCTTTAGTGACTAACCAATTGTTACAGAACAGCTGGAAAAGTTTTATTTTACCTTTAGATCATCATTTGTTTTGGTCTTTACAAAATTTTTTTTTAAATAATAAATAAATGGTTCCCTTGGATAGCAAAAAGCACACACAAGTATTTCTCTTGCTTTTTTTTTTTTTTTACTATATTTTCAATTTCCCCCTTTAGGGAAATAGCATTTCTTTTCTTATTCTTTGTTCTCCCACCCACTTAACAGTATTATTCATCTTTGACTGGTAATTACTTTGTTTTGTCTACTGTCCAGTTCACACTCCTCCCTAGTCTTGAGCAAGAGTAGAGATTTATCTCTTCTTTACTGTTCGAGATTGGGTCCTAGTTCCTTCTAAAGTCTACTTCAACTCTGTACTTCTGATGTCTCTTCCCTGGTCTTTTGAACAGGAGTAAAAGTTTATTCCTTGTTTCCTGTTTAGGATTGGGTTCTAATTCCTTCTTAAGTCTACTTCAACTCTATGCTCCTAATGAATGCCTCCACTTAAAACTGAACTTTTATTTGCTATTGAATTAATATTTCTTTTTCCCAATAGGAATAAATATATTCACCTATTGTCCATTCAATTTTTAAACTGTGGCTCTTGTGCTGTGCAGCCACTATTTCATTACTTGGTCTCTGTTTTCTTCTCTGGGTCATACTGCTGTCCAAAGGAGGCAGCACCCCATTATATCACACGTCTTAGTTGGGGGAGGGGGTTTATGATGTAAATATACATGCTGAGCAGGAGAACTACGAATGAGGGTTTGCAGGAGGCAGTTAAGCATTTTACTTGAAAGGCAGCACACCCAGTTTGACATTATTCTCTATGTTGGAGAAGCCGTACAGACAACATAAGGAACACATGGAGAGGAAGAGAGATATCTATGATCTCCCTTTATGTGCTGGAACTGTCCGCCCCTTTCAACTGCATCCTGAAGGACCTGCTGACTCGGCACTTGAGAATCAAGATGTCTTAGGCCAGCTAATATTAACTCTGAAATCGAGCCCCACTCATCTAGCTGCCTCCATGGATTCCAAATCTCCACAAGGCATTAATATAAGGTGAAAATTCTCCAGGAAGGTATACACTCCAGTGATACCAAATGTTGGAAATTCTGTATTTACTGACCAATTGGAAAGATCAAATAATACAAAGATTGCCTAATATAAAAATAAATAAATATAAAAATAAATAAATATAAAAATAAATAAATATAAAAATAAATAAATATAAAAATAAATAAATATAAAAATAAATAAATAAATATAAAAATAAATAAATAAATATAAAAATAAATAAATAAATATAAAAATAAATAAATAAATATAAAAATAAATAAATAAATATAAAAATAAATAAATAAATATAAAAATAAATAAATAAATATAAAAATAAATAAATAAATATAAAAATCCACTAGTTTTCAGGTTCTGAAGATACTTTGCCACAGATAGAGGGAGATGAACATTCAAAGACTGATCTGACATAATATCTCAGGATCCACTTTTTTTTTTATTGCTTTGTATGTAACACCGTGTCTCCATAAATTTAAAAAAAAAACAAAAAAAACATCCATCTCAGCCTCTTTTTAGAAAAACAATCTGGGATTTTTTTTCATTTTGCTGTTAATAGACAAATATGAGTACGATGTAGTTTTGAATTTCTTAATACAGTTTTTAAAAACAAACGTGGGAAAAAAGATTTTCTCTCTAATTATAACACTTTACTAAAATTAACTCTTGCACTTTTTTTGCTTTCCTTGCTTGGGGCGATATGATTATAAAAAAAAGTTTGATCCTCAAAAATGTAAATGCCTTGTCAGTTTTCATCTTCAGTCTTCTTGAACCCTTTCTTGACATTGGTTCCTTGAGATGCTACAAGGACAGTGTCATATTATTTATAACTTTCCACAGCAGCAGAGTGTTTTGGTGATACGGTCTTGCCCAGTTCTTATACAGATATTCATTACCCATTCAGAATAAGTATATTTTTTTTTGTTTTCAGCTTTTCTCTTAGACTTTGTATTTCAGGAAACAATAAAAACCTTATTTGAAAGTATTAATTGCTTTATTTACTGTTTTAAGTTTTGTTCTACCTTTGATAACACAGCAATATATATGTGGAATAAGCAGGCAAGACTATTTTTATAAAGGATTTATTTTAAGGGGCAGGAGTCTGTCCAGCATTGGCTTTACTTTTTAAAAGTTCTGACCACAAAATTCCACTTTGAGATCAAATATATTCTGTATACTTGGCAACTCAGATACAGTCACTTTCTCACTGGCACAATGTGGCTTCCCTGCGTCTCTTCTACAAATACTTTCACGGCTTCTGCTCTGATGAACTTAGTTCACTGGTGCCCCCTATACATGAATTTACTAGAGCCACAAGATTAGCAATTAGGTCCCACCCTTTTACTGTGACCCCAATAAATGGTAAACGCAAATTCTACTCCTGTGGCTTCTTCTCTCACACTTCCCACCTGTGGAATTCCCTTCTATTTACTTGCTTTCCCGACAGCTACAATCTCCAAGAATTTAAATGTAAAAATCAAGTCATCTATCTCACTAACCTGCATCCTCTCTCTCATGCTCCCTTCTCCGTCCTCTCCACTCTCACCAGTATTCTTATCCTTCTCTTTCCTACTTCCTGACACCCCCTATAACCTGTTACTCTTTCTCATAACTTTCCTCCTATGTAACCTCCTGCAAAATAGTGGCAGTAAAATGCCTTGCTTGGGGCGATATGATTATAAAAAAAAATTATATACTATAATGTGGATATAAAGTGGGGGATCAATTCTACATTACAATCAATATATAAACTGACCCCCCCACTTTATGGTCACAGTCATCTTCTCTTACCCACTTCCTGACACCCCTATATAACCTGTTACTCTTTCTCAAATTTCCTCCTCTGTAACCCCATGCAAAACAGTGGCAGTAAAATGCCTTGCTTAGGGTGAAATATATATATATATATATATATATATATATATATATATATAGTCATCTGCAGACAGATCTGTTTCGCTGTATCACAGCTCATCAGTACGGTTAGACTCCAATTGCTTTTAACCCAGGATTGAAACCCGACCGAATTGGCATCAGTCGACGATTCTACCTCTGGGCTATGGGCGCTCGGTAGAAGAAGGCAGACTTTTTAGCATATACATTATCATTATACATGCCCAATAGCCAGAATGCTCTAATTCATTATGGAATGAATGAGGCATACATGCCAGAATAGCTACTGTTTTTCAAAGTCTACCATTCTTCCAGAGTGCTCAATCAGGGTGTGAGAGTGTAAATATATATATATATATATATATATATATATATATATTAATGCAGGTTTCATTGAATAATATAGACAAGTTTTGTCTTTTAATTTTGTGTAGGATCCGTTCATACCGTCTGATATACTTGATGGTGATGTCGTTGAAAGACAACAAAAAAATCACAGTAATTGGTGATTTTTTTTATCGGGTATAAGCTTTCGGCTCACATAAGCCATTATCAAAGAGTAAATATTAACACAAAGTAAACATAGAACATTTAAGTTATTAACAATAAAGAGAATTGAAATTGAAAATATAAGTCCATCCCTACTGTGGCGGATGGCCGAAGACAGTGACAAAATAGTGGCGTTGTGGTCCCTGGTCTGATTACTGGCATTTGAGTACGTTATTGGAAATATCAAAATTGATTGTATTCAAACCAGGTTTAAACTGTTTAATGTAGATTGCTTCGAGGATTTTTAGTTTCTGTTGATTATTTTCTTGTTTAAGTATGTACGTGTTATCAACAAGCGTTTTTCTCAGAAGTGTGCGTTGATAACCGTGTTGTTTTAAATGAAGGAATATATTTGAATTTTCATTTAAGTGCAACGTCAGACGCCATGAGAGCGAATTTGTAGTGTGGCCAATGTAGATATTATTGAGGTTGTTAGAGATACATTCTCTAAATGGACATATGAATTTATATACTACATTGGTTTTTTGCAAATCACTAACGATGGGGGAAGAGTCGTTGCGGACGAATGAATTAGATGTAGTGGATTTAGTGTAATATATAATGAACTTAATTCTTTTGTTAGAGTCTGTCGGAGAAATATTAGTATTTATGAGTTTTTTTAGGATGTTTTCATCTAGTTGGTAATTGGAGTGCATCTGGCTATGGTATAAGAGAGTGATATGTTTAGGATTGGTTGGGTTAGTATCATGTGTTGTTTTTTCCATGTTAAGCTTTTTAAGAAAATAACGTATTTGTTCATCAACTATGTAGTTGGGAAAATTATTATTGATGAGTGTCTGTATTATGTTTTTTAGTTCACTGTGGAAGATCTGATTTGTAGATGAATTGACTTTTGCATGATATAATAGATTTTTTATAATGGCTATTTTGTAATTGTGGGGGTATTCACTAATATAATTGAGTGTGGAGGGATTTTTATTAGTGGGTTTTTGATACGGTGAGATAGTAAATTTATTGTTGTCAGTGTTAATTAATATATCAAGAAAAGGAATTTTGTTATCATTGCTAAGTTCATAAGTGAATTTTGAAACTGTTTTTGAAGTTGTAAGATTTCGTCAGTATTTTTAATTAATAGTAGGATATCATCAACATATCGTAGTTATATTGATGGTTTATATATATATATATATATATATATATATATTTTGAAACAGAACAAAAACTCTTCAGTGCGCCTTTCCAAAACAAGGAGTAGATCTATCATCCAGTTCATATTCCTCCAGATTAAAGGTGGACCATAAATATATTAACAAGGATTGATTAAATGTATGGATATAAGTTCAGATCAAAAAATCAAAATAGAAACAACTTCCAAAATCTCTATCACCCTTCTTTACTCTTAAATCTTATTTCTCCTTTCACGTGTGAAATAAACAAAATCGCCCAACTTGTATTTTCTGTTGAGCTTTGTTTTTTCTTCCTTCCCATAATTTTTCTCCCTTTCCGGAATCTTTTATGTGCCATGTCCCTTCAAGACAGGTGATCATGGCTCTCCACATCCCCCTATCACTTGTAGCTCTTAACACCTTCCCTCTTGTTAGTTCTCCCAAAACCCTGCATTGCCATCTATTTGTTTAAGCCCATCAAAAATGTCCCACATTGCTTTCCAATCTCTTTTTCTCTATCAACCCTGTGAGTATCAGATTCTTCAAGCCTTCCTTTTTCATTATGTGTCCCAGAAAGTCCTTAGCATCCTTCTGTAAAACCACATATCGGTTTGCTTAAAGTCTTTTCCTTAATTTTTGATTAGACTGTTCAGCATTCTATACCATATAGGAAGACAGACATCGCATAAGTCCAATACTCTTTTCTTTGCGACCAACAAAATTTTCCTGTCTATCAATATTCTTCGCTTTTGGAATGAGTCCTTGGCTACGCCAATGCACCCTCAGATCTCAGTATTGCACTTCCCATCCCCTGTCAGAACACTTCTCAGGTATTTAAGATTCTGTACCTGCTTGATTTTAGTATCCTTGACTTGTATTTGATATTTTGGGCACCTCTTTTTGCTGATGACCATGCATCCAGTTTTATTGTTTATACTTAGTCCTTTCTTCTCGCTTTCCTTTACTACCTTCTGTTGAAGGTATTTTAGTTTCCTTTCTATATCTGCTATCAACGCTGTGTCATGTGCATATCTTCCAGTCACCACTTCTCCCTCACCATGAGTAAGTGACGTTCCATTTTTTTCTTCTTCATTCAAACTATAGTCTGTTAATTGTAAATTAATCTTCCACATTTATATATTTATTATATCAGATCTGGTCTATGATCATTTCAGCTGTCAGCCACATTTCTTGACCTCGATGGTAGAGAGTTGATAAACCAGTTAAGCTGCTATTTTGTTAATTATTTTGCATTTCAAAGTTACCACTTTATGGTCATATAAACTTTACCTTTTTGTTACTGCTCTTTCTCATTTTCTTGTGTTTTAACATGACCATTTTAAATCACTATGATTATATTGAACTTTCCAAGATTCTTAACCCAAAATACCACTCAAACAAAATCTGTATTTGAAACAAAAACTTCTCACCAAAAAAGAAGATTGTTTGCTTGTTGTACAGTTCACACTCCTCCCCAGTTTTTGAACAAGAGTGGAAGTACTTCAACTCCATACTTCTAACAGTTGTCTTTATTTATGCTAATAAAACTCTGCACAACAGATCCTATCTTGAGTGGCTCTTGGGTGAATATAAGTTTAAAAAAAATAAAATAAAATAAAAATATGAATAACTGACTAATGTGTCCACCCCTTTAAACTAAATCTTTGCCAAGTGACTTACCTTTGAAACAAGCAGTGTCGAGTACATTCCACAAGGTTTCTGCTGCTTGAAGACCACACAGAGCCATTTCTGGGGATATCTTTCACATTGTAGCAGCCGTGGTACCAGCTGGTGGAGGTGCCGACAACTAGAAGAGAAGAAGAAAGGTCAGAACTTTCTTAGACTATCTTCAAACACGTCAACATTCAAAACAATTACAATGGAAGAGCAATTAAGGGCGGAGGAGGGGAGAGAGGGATATGAAGGTTTGAGAAAACTCACTCTCCTTGCTTAGAACATTTGAAGATGCCCAACTGTCGTTAAAAGGAAATCTTGTTGGTAGAGCAGAAAGGAACTCTTTAAGGAACCCTGACATTTTGGTCAGTCCAGTAATTGGTGACAATTTCCTGATCATGATACTACCTATGACTTTAATGAAGAATTAAGTTGATGTATCATCTTGGAGACAGGCAGATTCTCGAGGGAATCAGGAAAAAATAAGAGGGTAAATGAAACAGACAGGTATTGGCAATTTACTACATCATTACCAGACATTATATAAACACATACAAATAAAATCTGAGTGAATACTGAGAAGTTCTCAGCCCAACCAAAAAAGGATAAAAAGATAAAGATGTGTGGTAAATTTTTTTTATTTGTTCCCTGAAGTCCTTTACCCCTTCAAATCTTTCCAAAACATCCTTATTTCTGTGCAAATGTATATGCTGAACTCAAATCGATAATTGTTTATTGAAAGAAACCTACCTTTTTTATCTTAAAGACAATAAAAAAAAATTTAAAAAAAACGAACTATATCTCACCCCTTACTACGGTTCTCATATCCAATTTAGTGCAGAATGACTTCAGGCATAGGATTCTTATTTCGGTCTATTTACTTCCTTTGTGCAATTACTACATGATTTGTTTTGTTTCGGAACTCAATTTCCACTGAAATTTGCATGTATTTGCGTTTTTTTTGTTTTTTTTTCTTTTTTTTGTTTTGGGCTGTAGAATATTTTTTTTAAGAAAGTTAACTTTCAAATACAAATATAGGGTTAGGGTTATTGCGTTTTTATTTGTTTTTGTTAACTTTCAAATAGAAATTTAGGATTAGGGTTATAGCCTGTTTGTTTTTTTTCTTGGTAATGAATTTAAGAAAGTTGCATGTATTTAATTTGAGAAGAAAGTTAATTTTCAAATATATGAAAATAAGTGATAAATGGGTTAGGGTTATTGCGTGTATTTTTTTTTTCTTTCCTTTTTTTGTGTTACTTATATATTTTAAGGTTAATTAAAGTACACTCGTCACTTATTTTCATATATTTGAAAGTTTACTTTTTTTAAAAAAAAAAAAATTTTTTTCCTATATTTGAAAGTTAACTTTAGTCGTAAAAATTTAAGTAAACTACAATTATCACTTATTTTCATAAAAAAAAAAAAGGGAAAAAAAAATCCACGCAAATATATTTTCATAGATTTGAAGGTTAAGTAAAACTACAGTTATCACTTATTTTCATAAATTTGAAAGTTAACTTTCTTCTAAAAAAAAGGAAAAAAAAAAACCCACACAAATACACGCAATGCATTTGAAGGTTAATTAAACTACACTTATTTTCATAAATTTGAAAGTTAACTTTCTTAAAGAAATATCTATTTGAAAGTTAACTATCTTAAAAAAAAAATTCTACAGCCAACACAACTTTCAGCAGAAATTGAGTTTGGGACATTTGATTAGGTTCTATTTTTAAGAGTCAAGCTGAGCATTTCATGTATACATTTACTCTGATACCCAATATTTTTTTTTTCTTTTGTTAGCTTTCAGCCAAGGATTAGCATCATTAAGGCAGTAAATGACCACCACTGGAAATTTGATTGATGTGTCAACTACCCAGTATATCATATTTTAGGTTTGCTTTTGGGTTTTCCTTGGTGGGTATTTGAAACCAGCACTATACCAACCAATATTGGCTAATGAACACGTAAAACTAAGTAGCAGCAGCTAATGGAGACATTTTTTTTGTAAATGATATTTGCTCTGCTATGAAGCGTTGAGCATCATCTCAATTTGCTTTTCTATCCCTAATTTAGTATTTAGTTAGTATTTTAATCATTGTGTGTGTGTGTGTGTGTGTGTGTGTGTGCATATATAACTTCAATATAGGTTCCCTATGGAGAAAGATAGGCTATTTAATGTTGGCTGCTTCTATTTTATTACAACATTCTACAGAATTTGAAGGATTTCTTTTCACTGGGTCCTACACACACAGTGCAGTAAATATACCTCCCATGTAATGGGAAGACTAACTAGATATCTTATCAATATGGGGGTTATTTCTGTAATATCCTCTATATCAGTGGTTCATTTTGCACAATTTTTCGATATAATCAAATGTTACATGTAGAGTAGTCTGACTGTTCTGTCCTAAAAATCAAGTTGCTGAATCTCATACATCAACAAGAGAAGGAATAAGTAAAACTAAATATATCAGATATTGCAATTAGTCCTTGTCATGGTTGACAATGGAGGTAACAGCTGGTTGCTTCTACTACTTATCCAAGTAAAGCAATTGAATATTTTTCAGTGACAGACCATTTTTTGCCAAGATATCTGTGGATAGCAGAGTGCCAGGAAAAGTGGATTCATGATTTTTCTAATTACAGTAGTGTGAAGTGAGCTGCAAAGTTGCATTCCAAAACCTAAGCAATGTAATAAGAAACAGGAAAATTCTGTTACAAACAAAGAAATGAATGCTAAAACACTATGTAATATCAATTCTCTTACAGGTAGTCAGTCAGTTAAGTGCCATACGTGACACATGCTTTGGGCAATCATGTCTCTAAAGAGACATGACTGACTGGGCAGAAGATTATCCCACAGTAGGTTGCCATTGCTTTCTGCGGTAGAAAGGTTGCCAGCCAAGGCTCTAGAACCCAATCTGTTGTATCATTTAACCCATAACTGAAGGGAAGAGATGGATTAATACCTTCCCAAAAGGGTATTTGTGTGAAAGTGAATGCAAGGAATTCAACTTGAATTTGAACTCATCTCCCTGATTTGTTGTTCCAAGTTGATATCCACTGCACCACAATGCATATCCAGCAGTTTAGAGGCATTATAGGCAGTAAATGCTGGAAAATGTACTAAAAGAAGAAAATACGGGTAACAACAAAAATGTGATCCACAGAAGAATGCCAAGAATACCCTGGGTGGCGTTCATAATGGTAATATTAATCATTTCCTTCCAAGGAAACATTTGGAATTCCTTTATCAAGTAGCCAATACTGCTTTCAGTTTAAATTTATAAAATCTTTCTTGTAAAAAATTCTTTCCGTTTTTTTGTTTGTAATTCTGTAGCAAAAGTGCACAATATTTGAAGAATTGTCTTTGCCAAATCCGCCTTGCTTCACTCAAAGTCAGTTTTATTAACAGTGTTAGGAAAATAGAAGCAAAAAGGACACTTAGACTCAGAATGACAAATCAGGAAGCTGAGTTCGAATTCTAGTTGAATTTGCTGCATTCATCCCTTCCCTCCAGTTAAGGGCTAAATAATAAAACAGATTAGGTTCTATAGCCTTGGTTGGAAACTATTCTACCGCAGAAAACAATAGCAACCTACTGCGGGATAATCTCTGCCTAGTCAATCATCTTTTTCGAGACATGATCGCCAAAAGCATGTATCACATATGGCACTTAACTGATTCTAAGTATCAGAAAGAGAAAGCTGAAATTTCTTGGATGCATAATAGGGAAAGAGGGTTTGGAGAATTTGAACCTCACAGGATATACTGTGCTGAAACTAATTCATCCACAAAATAGATTTTCTATAGTGAACTAAAGAATATAAAACAAACACTTATTAACAATAGCTTCCCAAACTATATAGCTGATGAACAAATAAGATGCTTTCTTAGAAGTCTCAATACCAAGCAGGTGAAGCACAGTGCTGCCTAAACTATCTCAAACATATTAATCTCCTATATTGCAATCAAATGCATACTAACTATAAACAAGATGAAAATATACTAAAAAGAAATTAATAAATACCAATATATCTACAACAGATCCTAGCAAAAAAATTAAGTTAATCATATACTTCTCTAAATCCGGTATATCCAACTCACTCGTTCACAACAACCCTTCTACCCCAGTTAGCGATTTGGAAAAAAAAAAAAAAAATGCAGTATATTCTAGAAATTCAAGTGCCCTATTGGAGATAGTATCTCTAATGGATTAGACAATATTTATGTTGGTCACACTACAAACTCGCTCTCACGACGCTTGACACTACATTTAAATGACAATTCAAACATCTTTAGACATCTAAAACAACATACCTGGCCACATACACAATTCCGTGAAATCCTTGTTGAAAACACAACTATACTTAAACACGAAAACAATAAACAAAAACTAAAAATACTCAAAGCCATATACATAAAACAGTTAAAACCTAACCTGAACAAAATTAACTACAAAATCTCCCTGCACATTCTCAAATTCTTATAATAGATAACAGAAGCGATTGGTTATCCCAATGGCTTTCTATACTTAATACTTCTCACCCCCACTCTCATGTGGTCATGTGAAACACCACAAGCTGTAATGCGATTTTTGCTTCCAGCATGCACACACATGTTCGCCAATCCTCCATCCAAACAAAATAGACGACTGCTACTACCGTTAGTCCGAACTGTCCGTTACAACCAACACTATTTTCATCTTTGATAATGGCTGATGTAAGACAAAAGCTCAGAAAGGATTAAATAAAAACATGTATCAATATTGTGATTTTCTTTCCTCTTTCAACAATAATGCTATTAAGCTCATCAGACGATGTGGAAAAAAATTTACGTAAAATAAGTCGACAAAACTTGTCTATATTATTTAATGAAACATGCATCAATGAAAAAAATGCTGCCTAAATACACGCACACACACACACACACAATATAGTCATCCACAGACAGATCCATTTTACTGTATCACAGCTCATCAGTATTGTCAGACATCTGATTGCTTCTAGCCAGGATTGAACCCCAACCAAAGTGAGATCAGTCAGCGATTCTACCTGAGCTATGAGTGATCAGTAGAGGAAAGTGGACTTTAGTGTGCTATATACAATGTATGCACATGCCAGTAGCCGAGAGTGTTCAAATTCATTATTGAATGAATGATGTGTAGATGCATGAGTAGCTACTGCTTTTTTAAAGTCTATTTTCATCCATAGTGCTTGATTGAGATGTGTGAACGTAATATGTATCTAAATTTATTTATAAATGGAACTTTGTGTACGTATGCGTCCGTTACCTAGAGAGTCCGAAATGACTGAACTCATTTTCTTGAAAATTTACAGTTGTACTATAAGCGTCTGCAAGTGTTCTTAGCTAGGTTTTGTGCCGAGGTACCCCTGATAAATATCGAAAATCAGTAATCGAAAAAAATCGAGTTATAGAAGGAGTAGTTCGATTTTAATCAAATTTGTTAGACTCATAGACAAAGACATAAGAAATGATATTCAGAAGTTTCAAGGTTGCAGTTCTTACAATAGTGCAGAAAATCAATTATATATATATATATATATATATATAAAAAAGGCAAGATGTTTGTGTGTCAGCCTACAGTTTCGCTTTAACAACTATTTGGAAACAACTATTGCTTTTTAGTCTTTGCTGCTAACGTCCAAAGAGTTTGAGCTCCAGGACCATGGATTAGTTTTAAAGCTTTCATTACACCTGAGCAACGCCAGGCTATATTGCTAGTATATATATATATATATATATATATATATGTGTGTGTGTGTGTGTGCGCGTGTGTGTGTGAGATTATTTAATTGCTACAGATATTTTTAATTAATAAACATCTTTATTTTGTCAATATTATTTATTTCAAGTGAAAATTTAAAATTTTTCTGAATTCACCTCTTTTCAAGGCAATGGTATCCCCAACCTTTTTTTGTCTTCCCACACCACACCCCAGCCACAAAGCATAGTGCCAAATCCCAACAGAAATCTTTCCATGTCTTCTACAGTCCATAGCAATCGGTTTATGATGAATGATTGATGTGAAATATCCAACAAATAAAAATTGAACATGTTAAAATGCATATGTTTCATTTTCCCATATTCCATTTTTGACTTACATCACTTTACATGCAAACTTAATTTTAAATTACATTTGAGAATACAAGGCTTACGAGTTTTGTCTTGCTTCTCTGGCTTTCAGATAATTTTCATGAACCTCTTCGTAATTAAGTCCGTCTGTGAGAGCGTTATTAATACAGAATCAGAAAACTAGGTTAGAAGATACTTAAAAATTATATTTCACACAGTTAAAACAATTTGTAAACTAAGTTGTCACAATTTTTCTGAATTTTTTTTTTTTTTTTAAAATGGGGAATTATTGTACACTGAAATATTTGGATTAATATCATCATCTTAGTAGTCCCATTTTCGGCTGTTGCATCATCCTGCTTTCTTCAGCTGCCCGTTTCTAGTTGCTAACCTGCTGTGAATTTCAAACTGAACTCTTTATTCAATCAACAGAGCCAGAACTTTAGAAGCTTTTAAGAAAAAAATATTTAGATGCCATGAACTCGTTCTACTGCAGATTGTGAAAAGTCTTAAATATCTTAATTGCAGAGGCAGACAACATAAGGGTTAAAGAGCCATGTTTGAGCCTCTGAATTATCTTGAGTGTTGGTGAAGCAGATTTAGTTACCTTGTGAACATATAATGGAATACTCGCCAACTGTCTACTGACCATCCAGTAACTATCCCATATTGAGTTTCCATTTTTGTTCAAATTGGTGTACAGGAAAAATTGAGAAAGGTATACTATATGCTCACAAGAAAAAAGATAAAAACAAATGCTGCAATTGAAAACTTGATTTGTATTTTATTCAGGGCTTAGATTAGATGATCTGGTTGGGTAGGCAGATGACACTGAGACAACTTCAGAGATGTTAGTTTCTGAATTTAGCTCTTCTCCATAACGAATTCAGCCGATATGTGGCTGCCAATATGAATGGCTGGCATCAGAATTACTGAAGGAACAGCCTGTTTTCTGCCAAGGATAGAGCAGAACTCACTTCCTTGATCCCAACTGTAACTTGATATAAATTTAGTCAGTCAGTTAAGTGCCATATGTGATACACGCTTGGGTAATCATGTCTCTTGAGACATGAATGACTGGGCAGAAGATTTTTTTTTTGCAGTAGGCTGCTATTACTTTCTGTGGTAGACTGGTTGCCAACCAAGACCATAGAGCCCAATCAGTCTCTTCCCTCCAGCAATGGAGGAAATAGCAGGATACCTTTCCTAAGGGTATTTGCACACAAGTGAATGCAAAGAATTCAACTGGAATTTGAACTTGGCTCTCCGATTTCTCATTCCAAGCTGATATCCACTGTCCCACAATGCACATTCAGTACTAATATAAATTAGCAACCGGAAATCATCAATGCCCAGTTTGTTGGCACTTGACCCCACATGATCTCTCTGACATTTGTTCTTTCATTTTGGGTAAAGGAGCACTACTTAAAAGTACAAACTTCAAAGAAACCACCCACAGACTAGAAGTTTAGGTAGTATGGTATCTACCCATCTCAAGAGATTTTGGATCAACGCCTGGGATGTTTTTTTGCTGTTGTCTATATTTCACAATGGGTGGTATAAAAATCATGTAAGCTTATAACCACTAGATGCTGCTTTCTAGATTTTGCAGTTGTGATGTGGGGATGCTGGAGTGTCACCACCAGGTAACAGGCCTGAGCTGGAATTACTTTCATGGAATATTGACAGTTACCCATGCAGTAGATATCTCCTCTCAATGCAACCAAAATAATTAATGACAATGAACCACCTCCCACGCGAAGTTCAATCTATTAAATTTATGCATTTAAACCTTTTGTTCAGATCACACTAAGATAAACCACACTTACAAGCAGACTGATATCATCAGACCAAAAAGACCCCAACAATAATACACACACACACACAGCAGCAGATAGCCAGGAATAGCCATTCTTTGAAAGGGCGTGAAGACACCCGGACAGACAAAAGCTTCTCTGCCATTCTGAAAAGATTTTGATCTCGAAATATTAATGTTTAATAAATAGGTAACACCCAAACACTTCTTTACCTTCCTTTATTTTACATTGTGACAGCCTTCAAGACCTAACTCATAACTATTTTACACAATGTTTCAAGCAAATTACAAAACTACTTTTGTTATCAGTTATCAGTTTAAAAAAAAAAAAAAAAAAAAAAAAAAAAAAAAAACAAAACCAAAAAAAAAAACCAAAAAAAACACAAATCCAGGTTCACATGTGTAAGTTAAAAAGTAGATAAAATAAATGTAAATAAAAATAAATTCATACGTTCCTTTTTGACAACCCATTTTTTTTTTTTTTTTTTTGCAGGCACAAAGATCAAACATTGTCAAACATCCTTTTAACACATCATTCTTTGCAGGTATGCATGTCAAACATTGCAGAGAGGTGAAAGCAAAAACTAATAAAATTGAGAATTATTAGTTCAAAATAGATAAATTGAAAAAATAATTTTTAATTATACCAGGCATTTCAGCTAGATAAACAATGACTACATATTTAAATTCGAGTAAATGTAGCTTTTATACTATAATTAGAGAAGAAATTTTGGATCAGTCAAAATTTGTATCCGTCAAAATCGAGAGCAAGGATTCGGATGTGTCAAAGTACTGTCAAAGAGGCCTTGATTTCTGTTCAATGCCTGTCTGAAAGTTGCAACTAAATGCAAATTAAGTTACCAATTGTAATTTGCTGTATGTTTTGGGCAGTTTGCATAATTAATATGTTATTTATATAGCAAATTAAAATCTTTGACAACAAAATGCCTAAGGAAAGGGAAAAAAAAAACAAAAAAAAACAAAAAACAAAACAGAATTCAAGAAACCTACCCGGTAGAAAGGAGGAAAAAGTGAAGACAAAAATGAAAAGCAATATTAAAGCAAGTGAAATGCCTTTTGCAAACTTTAAAGTTGTTTCTAAGTCTTTCCTGTCTGAAACCATTAACAGACCTTAAATCTCGAAGGAGCAGTTAGCCAAGTCCCTCCTACCCAGAGAAAGAAACACCCAGCCCTTCCCTCATGGGCTTTGTGAAAAATAAATAAAATGCTTAATAGAATTTAAATTTAAAGAAAAAAAAAAAAAGAAGTCAGTTGTTTTAATTATGTCATTAATAGACAGTACCTCACCCACCTCGACTGCTCTGAGAGACAAATATACACAGGGACACACAAATACAAAATATTTAATACAGAAAGAAAAATAATGTAGGGCATTGCAGTTAATGAAAGTCTACAAAATGGTCAACTCTGGAAATGTGAAACTTATCCAACAGGGATACACACTAGTTCTCACCCCACTTTTCTTTTTCCAGGGATGGGTAAGGGGTTGTTATTAATTAGGTTACTTTGAGGGCTTCAGTTGGGAAATATTTAAGTTGAGGTTTATTTTCAAATCAGCTTCACTTCTATTAAGTTCCCATAGAAAATATTTATATAATTGTCTACACACAATGTAAGAGGTTCTATTAATTCTGCCCAAGAGATATTAAGGAAAATACACGACCAATCTTTCAAGGAGACAGAATCTGCCTATATGACTTCCAAAATAAAAAGTTCAAATATCTGACTAATCAGTCAGGTCAACAACTAAAAAACTAACGAGAGAGAGAGAGAGAGAGAGACGACGACAGACGGACAGAGAGAGAGAGAGAGAGAGAGAGAGAGACGACGACGGACGGACAGAGAGAGAGAGAGAGAGAGAGAGTCAGAGAGACGACGACGGACGGACAGAGAGAGAGAGAGAGAGACAGAGAGACGACGACGGACGGACAGAGAGAGAGACAGAGAGAGACCGAGAGGCAGACGGACGGACAGAGAGAGACAGAGAGACGACGACGGACGGACAGAGAGAGAGAGAGAGAGAGAGACAGAGAGACGACGACGGACAGACAGAGAGAGAGAGAGAGACGACGACGGACGGACAGAGAGAGAGAGAGAGACGACGACGGACGGACAGAGAGAGAGAGAGAGAGAGACGACGACGGACGGACAGAGAGAGAGAGAGAGAGAGAGACGACGACGGACGGACAGAGAGAGAGAGAGAGAGAGACGACGACGGACGGACAGAGAGAGAGAGAGAGAGCGACGGACGGACGGACAGAGAGAGACAGGGCGGCGACGGACGGACAGAGAGAGACAGAGACGACGGACGGACAGAGAGAGAGACAGAGAGACGACGACGGACGGACAGAGAGAGAGAGAGACGACGGACGGACAGACAGAGAGAGAGAGAGAGACAGCGAGACGGACAGAGAGAGAGAGAGAGTCAGAGAGACGACGGACGGACAGAGAGAGAGAGAGAGACGACGACGGACGGACAGAGAGAGAGAGAGAGAGAGACAGAGAGACGACGACGGACGGACAGAGAGAGAGAGAGAGAGACAGCGACGGACGGACAGAGAGAGAGAGAGACGACGACGGACGGACAGAGAGAGAGAGAGAGAGACGACGGCGGACGGACAGAGAGAGAGACGACGACGGACGGACAGAGAGAGAGAGAGAGGCGACGACGGACAGAGAGAGAGAGAGAGAGAGACGACGACGGACGGACAGAGAGAGAGAGAGAGACAGAGGAACGACGACGGACGGACAGAGAGAGAGAGAGAGAGAGAAAGGAGACCCGGCGACGGACGGACAGAGAGAGAGAGAGAGACGACGGACGGACAGAGAGAGAGAGAGAGACGACGACGGACAGACAGAGAGAGAGAGAGAGAGAGAGAGACGACGACGGACGGACAGAGAGAGAGAGAGACGACGGACGGACGGACAGAGAGAGAGAGAGAGAGACGACGACGGACGGACAGAGAGAGAGAGAGAGACGACGACGGACAGACAGAGAGAGACAGAGAGAGAGACGACGACGGACGGACAGAGAGAGAGACAGAGAGACGACGACGGACGGACAGAGAGAGAGAGAGAGAGACGACGACGGACGGACAGAGAGAGAGACAGAGAGACGACGACGGACGGACAGAGAGAGAGACCGAGAGACGACGGACGGACCGAGAGAGAGAGAGAGAGACGACGGACGGACGGACAGAGAGAGAGAGAGACGACGACGGACAGACAGAGAGAGAGAGAGACAGAGACGACGACGGACGGACAGAGAGAGAGAGAGAGAGAGACGACGACGGACGGACCGAGAGAGAGAGACGGACGGACCGAGAGAGAGAGAGAGAGACGACGGACGGACAGAGAGAGAGAGAGAGACGACGACGGACAGACAGAGAGAGAGAGAGAGAGAGACGACGACGAACGGACAGAGAGAGAGAGAGAGAGACGACGACGGACGGACAGAGAGAGAGAGAGAGAGACTGACAGACGGACGGACAGAGAGAGAGAGAGACGACGACGGACGGACAGAGAGAGAGACAGAGAGACGACGACGGACGGACAGAGAGACGACCGACGGACGGACAGAGAGAGACAGAGAGACGACGACGGACGGACGGAGAGAGACAGAGAGACGACGACGGACGGAGAGAGAGAGACAGAGGGGCGACGACGGACGGACAGAGAGAGAGAGACAGAGAGACGACGACGGACGGACAGAGAGAGAGACAGAGAGACGACGACGGACGGACAGAGAGAGAGACAGAGAGACTGACGACGGACGGACAGAGAGAGACAGAGAGACGACGACGGACGGGACAGAGAGAGAGAGACAGAGAGACGACGACGGACGGACAGAGAGAGAGAGAGACGACGGACGGACGGACAGAGAGAGAGAGACGACGACGGACGGACAGAGAGAGAGAGAGAGAGAGAGACTGACGACGGACGGACAGAGAGAGAGAGAGAGACGACGAACGGACGGACAGAGAGAGAGACAGAGAGACGACAGACGGACGGACAGAGAGAGAGAGAGAGAGAGACAGGCAGCGGACGGACAGAGAGAGACAGAGAGACGACGACGGACGGACAGAGAGAGAGACAGAGAGACAGGCAGGCGGACGGACAGAGAGACAGAGAGACGACGACGGACGGACAGAGAGAGAGAGAGACGACGGACGGACGGACCGAGAGAGAGAGAGAGAGACGACGACGGACGGACAGAGAGAGAGAGAGAGAGAACCGAGAGAGACGACGACGGACGGACAGAGAGAGAGAGAGAGAGACGACGACGGACGGACAGAGAGAGAGAGAGAGACGACGACGGACGGACAGAGAGAGAGAGACAGAGAGACGACGACGGACGGACAGAGAGAGAGACAGAGAGAGACGACGACGGACGGACAGAGAGAGAGACAGAGAGACGACGACGGACGGACAGAGAGAGAGAGAGACAGAGAGACGACGACGGACGGACAGAGAGAGAGACAGAGAGACGACGGACGGACAGAGAGAGAGACAACGGAGGGAGAGTGACAGACAGACAGAGAGAGAGAGAGACAACGGAGAGTGACAGACAGACAGAGAGAGAGACAGGGAGGGAGAGTGACAGACAGACAGAGAGAGAGAGACAACGGAGGGAGAGTGACAGACAGACAGAGAGAGAGAGAGAGAGGGAGGGAGAGTGACAGACAGACAGAGAGACGGAGGGAGAGTGACAGACAGACAGAGAAAGACAACGGAGGGGAGAGTGACAGACAGACAGAGAGAGACAACGGGGAGGGAGAGTGACAGACAGACAGAGAGAGAGACAACGGAGAGTGACAGACAGACAGACAGACAGACAACGGAGGGAGAGTGACAGACAGACAGAGAGAGAGAGACAACGGAGGGAGAGTGACAGACAGACAGACAGACAGACAACGGAGGGAGAGTGACAGACAGACAGACAGGAAGGGAGGAGTGACAGACAGACAGACAACGGAGGGAGAGTGACAGACAGACAGACAACGGAGGGAGAGTGACAGACAGACAGACAACGGAGAGAGTGACAGACAGACAGACACAACGGAGGGAGAGTGACAGACAGACAGACAACGGAGGGAGAGTGACAGACAGACAGACAGACAACGGAGGGAGAGTGACAGACAGACAGACAACGGAGGGAGAGTGACAGACAGACAGACAGGGAGGGAGAGTGACAGACAGACAGACAGCGAGAGAGTGACAGACAGACAGACAACGGAGGGAGAGTGACAGACAGACAGACAACGGAGGGAGAGTGACAGACAGACAACGAGGGAGGGAGAGTGACAGACAGACAGACAACGGAGGGAGAGTGACAGACAGACAGACAACGGAGGGAGAGTGACAGACAGACAGACAACGGAGGGAGAGTGACAGACAGACAGACAACGGAGGGAGAGTGACAGACAGACAGACAACGGAGGAAGTGACAGACAGACAGACAACGGAGGGAGAGTGACAGACAGACAGACAACGGAGGGAGAGTGACAGACAGACAGACAACGGAGGGAGAGTGACAGACAGACAGACAACGGAGGGAGAGTGACAGACAGACAGACAACGGAGGGAGAGTGACAGACAGACAGACAACGGAGGGAGAGTGACAGACAGACAGACAACGGAGGGAGAGTGACAGACAGACAGACAACGGAGGGAGACGGACAGACAGACAGACGGAGGGAGAGTGACAGACAGACAGACAACGGAGGGAGAGTGACAGACAGGCAGAGACAACGGAGGGAGAGTGACAGACAGACAGACAACGGAGGGAGAGTGACAGACAGACAGACAGGGAGGGAGAGACAGACAGACAGACAGCGGAGGGAGAGTGACAGACAGACAGACAGGAGGGAGAGTGACAGACAGACAGACAACGGAGGGAGAGTGACAGACAGACAGACAACGGAGGGAGAGTGACAGACAGACAGACAACGGAGGGAGAGTGACAGACAGACAGACAACGAGGGAGGGAGAGTGACAGACAGACAGACAACGGAGGGAGAGTGACAGACAGACAGACAACGGAGGGAGAGTGACAGACAGACAGACAACGGAGGGAGAGTGACAGACAGACAGACAACGGAGGGAGAGTGACAGACAGACAGACAACGGAGGGAGAGTGACAGACAGACAGACAACGGAGGGAGAGTGACAGACAGACAGACAACGGAGGGAGAGAGTGACAGACAGACAGACAACGGAGGGAGAGTGACAGACAGACAGACAACGGAGAGGGAGACAGACAGACAGACAGACAACGGAGAGACAGACAGACAGACAGACAACGGAGGGAGAGTGACAGACAGACAGACAGACAGACAACGGAGAGAGTGACAGACAGACAGACAGACAGACAACGGAGGGAGAGTGACAGACAGACAGACAGACAACGGAGGGAGAGTGACAGACAGACAGACAGACAGACAGGAGGGAGAGTGACAGACAGACAGACAGACAACGGAGGGAGAGTGACAGACAGACAGACAACGGAGGGAGAGTGACAGACAGACAGACAGACAGACAACGGAGGGAGAGGGCGAACAGACAGACAGACAGACAACGGAGGGAGTCACAGACAGACAGACAGACAACGGAGGGAGAGTGACAGACAACGGAGGGAGAGTGACAGACAACGGAGGGAGAAGTGACAGACAACGGAGGGAGAGTGACAGACAACGGAGGGAGAGTGACAGACAGACAGACAACGGAGGGAGAGAGTGACAGACAGACAGACAACGGAGGGAGAGTGACAGACAGACAGACAACGGAGGGAGAGTGACAGACAGACAGACAACGGAGGGAGAGAGTGACAGACAGACAGACAACGGAGGGAGAGTGACAGACAGACAGACAACGGAGGGAGAGTGACAGACAGACAGCCGGAGGGAGGTGACAGACAGACAGACAACGGAGGGAGAGTGACAGACAGACAGACAGACAGACAACGGAGGGAGAGTGACAGACAGACAGACAGACAGACAACGGAGGGAGTGACAGACCGACAGACAGACAGACGGAGGGAGAGTGACAGACAGACAGACAGACAGACAACGGAGACAGACAACGAGAGAGAGAGAGACAGACAACGGTGAGAGAGAGAGAGACAGACAACGGTGAGAGACAGACAACAGAGAGAGAGAGAGAGACAACGGAGAGAGAGAGAGAGAGACAACGGAGAGAGAGAGACAACGGAGAGAGGGTTGGATGTTGTTTCTCAAAGATATTAAATATAGTTTTGTATCCAAGTGTAGATTCCATCAAGCTTAGATTTTAGAGTTTTTATGGTGAAGTAATGGCACCATATGGAAAAGAAAAAAAGAAAAAAAGGAAAAAAGAAAAAAAGAAAAAAAGGAAAAAAGAAAAAAGAAAAAGAAAAAGGAAAAAAGGAAGGAAGGAAAAAAAAGGAAAAAAAGAAAAAGAAAAAAGGAAAAAAGGAAAAAAAGGAAAAAAAGGAAAAAAGGAAGGAAAAAAGGAAAAAAGGAAAAAAGGAAAAAAGGAAAAAAAGGAAAAAAGGAAAAAAGGAAAAAAGGAAAAAAGGAAAAAAAGGAGAAAAAAACATTAGACAGACAGACAGAGAGGAAAAAAGGAAAAAAGGAAAAAAGGAAAAAAGAAAAAAGGAAAAAAGGAAAAAAGAAAAAAGAAAAAAGAAAAAAGGAAAAAAGGAAAAAAGGAAAAAAGAAAAAAGAAAAGGAAAAAGGAAAAAGGAAAAAGAAAAAGAAAAGGAAAAAGGAAGGAAAAAAGAAAGAAAAGAAAGGAAAGGAAAAAAGAAAGAAAAGAAAGGAAAGGAAAAAAGGAAAAGAAAAGAAAGGAAAGGAAAAAAGGAAAAGAAAAGAAAGGAAAGGAAAAAAGAAGAAAAGAAAGGAAAGGAAAAAGAAAAAGAAAAGAAAGGAAGGAAAAAAGAAAAGAAAAGAAAGGAAAGGAAAAAAGAAAAGAAAAGAAAGGAAAGGAAAAAAGAAAAGAAAAGAAAGGAAAGGAAAAAAGAAAAGAAAAGAAAGGAAAGGAAAAAAGAAAAAGAAAAGGAAAAGGAAAAAAGAAGAAAAGAAAGGAAAAGGAAAAAAGAAAGAAAAGAAAGGAAAGAAAAAAGAAAAAAAGGAAAAAAGGAAAAAAGAAAAAAGAAAAAAAGGAAGGAAAAAAGAAGAAAAGAAAGGAAAAAAAGGAAAAAGGAAAAAAGAAAAAAACGAAGGAAAAAAGAAAAAAAAGGAAGGAAAAAAGAAAAAAAAGGAAAAAAGGAAAAAAAGGAAAAAAAAAGGAAAAAAGAAAAAAAAGGAAGGAAAAAAGAAAAAAAAGGAAAAAAGAAAAAAAGGAAGGAAAAAAGAAAAAAAAAGGAAGGAAAAAAGAGAAATATAAAACAGAAAACGTAAAAAGTTTTTCCAGTATTTATGTTGAACAATAAAATCATAACCTTGACATGCACTCACTCACATCCCCCAACTGTAGGTTTTGTTGAGAAACTCCCTATATCACTTAGCATCCTCCATAGTTTTCCTTGACATCCTGTTATCCTGAAGAATATGCATGTTCTTAATTTTAAAAATTTTGACAACCTAGCAATATTTTTACAACTGTTTGTAAATACTTGTGTCAAAATAAAATCCTTACATTTGCCAAAGTCCAACAGACAAAATGTGTTGGTAAAGAAAAGTTTTCCTTTCGCCTTTGTATGAGATGAAATATAAATTTCTATATAACAGTGTGAGATATCTAATAACAAATGTTTTAATGAAACTCACATTACCTGTTGTGAATATGGTTGGCAGCGGCGGGGGGGGGGGGGGAGAAAGTAATGGAAACACTACCATAATTTGAAAAATTTTATTATACCATCAAAATCTTGTCTATTTTTAAGTTTGTTGATCTAATATTAGTATTTTGTTTCTTGCTAATTTTTTTTTTTAATTTACATATATTTTAATTTTAAGAAGTATCAACAGTCAAGTCTATTTAGCAATTTTAATAGATCAACTTCATCCTATCAGCCAGAAACTTTTTCTGTGGGGGGTATACCACCTTTCAGAATGATAATGTACCCATTCATACTGCTATAGTTGTAACTGAATAGCACAAGGAACATTCTAGTGAAGTAGATCTTATTTGGCCACCACAAAACCCAAAATCTCAACATCAGAAACAGGAGAAACCCTTACAAATACACTTGCTTTGAAAGATAGTGACAGAAAAACATGAGGCCAGCTGGAAACAGAAAAAAGAATATTGGCGTTTTTTCCCCATAAAGAAAAAAAACAAAACAAACAAACAACAACACACACACACACACACACACACACACACACACACACACACACACACACTGAAACTTTGAAGAGAGCATAAAAAATGCCTTAATGATATGTTAAATTTCTTTCGGTGGAGAGGAGGATTATTTTTTTCTTTATTCTTTTTCAGTCAATTAAGATTTTAATTATCAGAACATTTTCCAATACAAGTCCCAAGGTGTCCAGATACAAGAGAAAGTACTTTTTTTTTCTTTTTTTTTTTAAAAATCATTTCACCCCAAGCAAGGCATTCCACTGCCACTATAGCACAGGGAGTTACATAGGGGAAGGTGCTGAGAGAGCTATTAGATATAGGAAATGTCTGAAGAAGGGTGATAGACGAGTAAGGAGGTACATAAGAGTGTTTGAGAGAATGGGTGTGAGTTAGTGTGTTAGGAGGTGTCTATTGACCTTACATTTAAACTCCTGGAGATTGTAGCTGTCAGTGAAGCAAGTATGTGGAAGAGAATTCCACAGGTGGGAAGCGTGAGAAAAGAAACTGTTGGAGTAGAAATTGCTGTTATATTTTATCGGTTTCACCGTGAAAGGGTGGGACCTAGTTGCTAATCTAGTATCTCGTGCAAATTCGTACCTAGGGGGCACCAGTGATCTAAGTTCATCGGAGCAGAAGCCATGAAAGTATTTATAATATAGGCACAGGGAAGCCACGTCACGCCAGTGAGAGAATGACTGCAGCCGGTCAGCCAAGTCGGTATCGATCACATTACAGATTCTCCGTTGTATTTTATCAAGAACTCCCAGGAGAATAGCAGGGGCACCCGACCAGATGTGGCAGTAGTATTCAATACATGGGCAGATGGTAGATTTATATATGTGCAGGATAAATTCAGATGGAAAAGACTTCTGGGGCCCTGCACAGAGAACCGACTTTCATAGCAGCGGATTTAGCAATGGATTCGATCTAGTCATTCCATTTGAGGTCCGCTGAGAGTGAGAGGCCAAGCAGGCATAGTGTTTTACTCTCTGGGAGGCAAGCCTGTTCCATGCTAATGGGAGGTAGGTGCGGTTGTCTATCATACAATATGACCTGTTTTTTCACCTATCTTTATTTTTCATTATGACTGTTGTTTCTCTTAGTCTGTATAGGAAAGTATCCAATAAAAACCAAAATGATACCAAACATAAGAAATCAGTATCAGTATCTTCGTAGTCATTTATTTTCAGAATATACCAACTTTTTATTTTCCTCCAAAATGAGCCAGCACAGCCAGGCAACAATGTCCTAACAATGCAGCAGTGAAAGTTAAATAATACCATTATTTGCATTTTAGTGTTTAAAGATAAATAAAGTGAATATTTACCTGATACAAGATAGCACTTGATAACTTTTGGACAAACCCATTAGCCACATATGGTCTGGTGCTCTTACTGTATATTTAGAGATCCTTGATAAAATCCAAAGAATTTGCAATGTTATTGGTCCTGACCTACTATCTCTCCACTATGGTACTTAGACTTTATGAATTTAAGCAAGGTCTGTTGAAATGGCTAGATGCAACTGTAAGTTTTGTTATGTTTCATCTCCCACTCTTATTGGTTGTGGAGCTATTTTCCGGCTGTGTCTTTTTTTTTACAACCAACTTTGATCTTCAAAAATTTAAATACAATGTTTATCATTATCTAAAGTTGGTCCTGGATATGATGATAAACTCGATCTGGCCACAAGAACTAATTGAAAGATTGAATATTTTGAGGAGTGTGGAAGCATCTCTGAATTGCTGCTGTTCCTAGGTCTACCCTGACCTGGGTTGGTAGCACCTGTCAGGGTCCAAGCAATGGCCGAAGAGGTGCCCTATGTATGACATTAAACTGCTTAGGCTAAGTAAGAGTTTTTAGCTTTGGATAACAATTTGTCTAAGAGATGGCAATGTCTGAAGTAAGAAAAAAAATAAATTAAAAACTATACCAACTCTGCATAGAAAAGGGTAGGCTCGTAGATAATCTTCCTAGAGATGGTGACTCAATAAAAACACGAAGTTTCCAGTCTCCAAAACTGGTTGATGTTAGTAAGGGCATACAGCTGTTAAACTTGCAATATTTCATGATGGTTTAATTACATATTATAGGTAGGTCAGTCAGTCAGTTAAGTGCCATACGTGACACACACTTGAGCATTAAGAGACATGACTGACTGGGCAGATTATCATCCCGCAGTAGGTTGCCATTACTTTCTAGAGTAGACTGGTTGCTAGCCAAGAATATAGAACACAATCTGTCCTGTTATTTAACCCATAACTGGAAGGAAGAGACAGATTAATACCTTTCCTAAGGGTATTTGTGTGGAAGTGAATGCAACAAATTCAACAAAAATTTGAACTTGGCTCCCCGATTTCTCGTCCTGAGCTGACATCCACTGCACCAGCCTTCGAGATTTGAAAAGGAAATCACTCAACCGGCCGTCTTGAGTGAGGGAAAATTTACTCTCCCCAAAATCATTTTACTCGATTGATTCCATTTGATTAAAAATCAGCTTACCAAAACATAGCATGAATTGCTGACAGAAAACAAAAAATAAAATTTTAATTAAAATTTTGAATGTGTTAGATAGTATTTAAAATTTTTTTAAAAATAACAAAATTTTGATCTTTCCTTTTAATAATAGCACAAACATTTTGATGATAAAACTTTGTTTTTATTAACTTTGAGCCCTTTTAACATCATATGTTGCTTTTATTGGGCAATTGAGGGGAGGTACCTAAATTCGTAGTTTCTTACTACTGTTTGACTACAACCTCCATCTCATAGATGATAAAAAATAAATATGATTTTCTATAAAAAAAATTACTTGTATAATTTTGTTTTTGGTGTGTGGTTGAAAGAAGTATGTTTATTTATTTATTTATTTTTTTCAAATGTTTGTTTTTACTTTTCGTAAGCGTGGAGAAAATATAGATGTTGAGTCAAGGGTAATATTTTTTCAAATGAGTTTCTAAAACTCTGTGAGTGTCTTTAATCTGGGTGACAGACATTTTGGCTTCACTCTGGAAGCGTTAATTAAATGAATGTTTACACTGACCAGGATGATAAAAGCAAGACAGGAGCTTGTCAATCTAAATTTTATTTGTGAGATCTTGCTTTGATGATTGTGGGATGTCACTGTCTCTTATTTAACCACACATTTCGACATAAATCAGGCACCATGCATAAGACCAAAGAGTTCCATAATGCCATTGTAGGTCATTCTAAGTAACTTGTAAATCTTTAACGGCATACTGTTGGGTTGTAAAAAGAATCATTGCGAGATTTATAATTGACTGCAGGTGAGTAAAGCAATAAACTTTAATCGCCCAATTCAGTTTTTAATTGACTGAGTCAATCGGGTGAATGAAATCTCAATGCACTATAGGTAGACCATGTAAAACATGGATCCAGCTTATCAAACAATTTAAGTTGAGATTACAGCCAATCAGGCTTTACACAAAATCAGGTGGTCTGGACAAGAGCCATCAAGAAAACCCCCATCCCGGTTCACACTCCACCCACATCTATTGAACAGGTGAAGAGGCTCATCCCTTGTTTCCTGTTTAGGATGTGGTTTCCGGCTTTCTCTTTTCCATTCTTTTTACCCTTACGTAGCCCCCTGCACATCAGTGGCGTTAACACCTTGCTTGGGGTGATATGATTAAAAAAAAAAAAAAAAAAAAATTCAACTCATGCTAGCATGAAAACAGACATTAAATGATGATAATGATCGTAATTATCTAATGTCTTTGTAATTCTTTTTTATTATTCTCTGTGTGTCATAGTGCAGTTGTTATCAGCTTCGAATGAGGAATTGGAGAGCCAATTTTGAATTCCAGTAAAATTCACTTGGGCACAAATACCCTTGGGAAAGTTATTAATCCGTCTCTTCCCACTAGCTACAGGTCAATAAATAAAAATATAAATAATAAAAAATAAAATTAAAAAAATAACAAGACAGACTTGGTTGTGTAGCCTTGATTGGCAACCAGTCTACTACAGAAAGAAATGGCAAACTGATGCAGGAAAATCTTCTGCCTACTCTTTCCCAGCATGTATCACATATGACACTTAAGTGACTGACTCCTTAATGTTTCTCTTTTCTTTTTATTATTCTTTCACAGTCTGTAATCCCTTGTGTTTATTCCTGATCTTCAAGGATCTTCCTGATGTAATCAGTTCCCAAGTAGGCATCTATGCAGATGACACCACCATTTACTCTCCTTTCAATAAGAGATCTGCTAGAGCTGACAAAGTAAACCTTGCTGGTGCTTTTGGTTGGTTGGTTGGTTGATTTATTTAACCAGCATATCAACCTTCCTTAGGTCATTTAATGCTGAAAATCATTTTGATTTGTTTTATTGTTTGTGTTTGTTTATATTGGGAAGGGTGGGATTTTTAGTTTTATTGGTAATGGTTTTTATTTTATTCAAAAAGGTTTAGTTGGTAACAGTTTGGTGCTTTTGGAAAGAACCTCCAATCTGTGATGGATTGGGGTAAGAAATGGCTCGTAAATTCTAATGCTTCCAGAATGAAGCTGCTCTCCTAAATTTTCTCAGTTTGGTTCTCTGTCAGAAGATCAAAGTGTAGTATCTATTCTTTAGGAAATGTCTTAACACTTTAGCATTCAATCAGCTCTCAATGTTCAACCCACCATAACCAGCCACCTATATACTCTGGCATAAAATATGACATTATCGCAAATAGCTGATAATTTACATGGCAAGTGATAGATATCCATAAAAATCTATCTTGTTAGAATTTTCACAGGTTTTTTTTTTTTTCTTATAAATCTTCAACTACTTATAACTAACTGTTAGTGATGCGGTTTGATCCTTTTGATCAGATATTCAGAGAACTTAAAATGATTACTTGGCTACTTATTTTTGTGCATCATTTTACTTAGAATTATTGCCATGTGACACAAACCATAGTTTGTGCATTATTTCAACAAATTAGCAGAGCTTCTGCTCTGATGAGATTCCTTCTCCTGGTTTTCCGACCACATGAATTTACTCATGCTACTAGATTGGCACCTAGGTCCCACCCTTTTAACATCAAAATAATCAAATGTAACCTCCACTTCTACTATCGTAGTTTCTTTTCTTGCACTTCTCATCTGTGAAACTCTTTTCCATATATTTGTTTCTCTGACAGCTACAATCACTAAAAGTTTAATTGCAATTTTGATTGTTATCTTCTATTTTTCTAGATCCCATTCATCTCTTATCCTTTCTTCGAATTCCATTTTACTATTTCCTATCTCAATGTAACTCCCCTTGCATACCAGTGGCCATCCTGCCTTGCTTGGTGCAAGATGAGAAAAGAATAAAAAAATAAAATACAAGGTGTTTTTATAGCAATCTGTCTGCATTATTGCCAACTGAGACTGTTTTTATAATTTCTTATTAATTGAAGATAATGTTAAAAGCATTTCACTTTGTTCATTTACTGGAGACAATAATGGCAGTAATTTTTTTCTCAACTGAATTACTGCAAGTCATTTTCAGCTGAAAATTTGTCAATAAAACAAAACATGCATGAGGATCTTAAAACCCTTTTAAGAAAAGAAGGTTTCCGGCTTTTTTTTTTTTTTTTTTTTTCAATTGAAGTAGATAGATCTATCTATCGCCCAGTTCACACTCCACTCTCGTCTATTGAACAGGTTAAGAGGCTCATCCCTTGTTCCCTGTTTAGGATGTGGTTTCCAGCTTTCTCTTTTCCAATCTTCTCACTTTGTTTTTTTTTTTTTTCAATTGAAGTAGATAGATCTATTGACCGGTTCACACTCTACCCACATCTATTGAACAGGTTAAGAGGCTCATCCCTAGATATCATTTGTTCAACAGGAGAAGCAAAACAAACCAAAGGAAGCAACATCTGCCCTAATAGACAACTAAATTAAATCAAACAATGTTTTTATATTTTTGTAAACTTTGTATCAACTAATAATAACTTTAATAGAAAACATTTCACATTGTTTAATTGCAAACAATCATGAACTGAAGTATTTAATGTCATCTTCAGATAAACATTCACGAGGGTATCAGAACCAGAGTATTTTAAGGAAAAAAAACCACGAAAGTGTGGCAGAATGATGTGGTAGACTATAGAATTAGGCAATATACACTGGGTAAGGACAAAAAGTTAGGAATGAGTGTCATTATAGGGAAAACATACAAAATCTACACAGTGCCCAAATGTTGGTTCTGATTTAAATTAAATTTGTAGTAAATAAATTTCCATCTTTTTAAGAATCTGACATTTGATTTAATGCTTCCAATTCACTTTTATAAGGTTTGAAGAACTCATTTAAGTAACATACTTATCAATTTACTGTTTTAGATAAATTATGATATAAGTAGCAAAGTAATCAGCCTAAGTAACCGTTAAAATAAGTACTGCATAATTTGTTATAAATTTCATTTAATGACACAGATTAAACTTGCTAAAACAAGTTTTGATAATGAATTTTGAAATCTTTAACCAATTCTATTCCATAACCCTGCCCAAAAGATTTACCTTTTCAGTTAGGAAAAAAAAAAAAAAAAAAAAAAAAAAAAAAAAGACAAAAGCAAAGCAGGATGATGGAGTAATGGCAAAGCCTGCGGGTAGATTATATAAAGTCAGACCCTTCCCTCATCATCAGTCAGTTAAGTGTCATAGGAGAGACACACTAGGACAATCATGTCTCTTGATTCATGACTGACTAGAAAGATTTTCCTGTAGTAGTTTGCCATTTCTATCTGTAATAGACTGGTTGCAAACCAATGCTATAGAACCTAATCTTTCCTGCTATTCAATCCATAGTTGGAGGGAGAAGAAATGGATTAATACCTTTCTCAAAGGTATTTGCACATAAGTGAATGCAATGAATTCAACTGGAATTTGAACTTGGCTCTCTGATTTCTCATTCCAATTTGATATCCATTGCACCACAACACACATTCCTCCCTATACTGGCTTCAAATACAGTTTTCACAACAATACAGTCTGCTGAAGTTAGAAATGATGCATTGCTTTGAGAAATTCTTTTGTCAAAATTTAAATGCTTAATTTGGACATCAAAACAAAACTCAAGTTAAATGTTTACATGGTTTCAGCAAGTTGTTGGATTTATTATAAAAACTGTAATAAATAATATGTTATATATGTAATAATTAAAATATAAATCTGAAATAATAATGCAAAATTAATAAATCACTTCAATAACAAGTTTATAAAATCAACAATTGAACAACACCTACAATAGCACAAATAAACATGCCATATATTTGAAGCATTTACATTTTAATATAATGACCCTTAATAACAGTCAGCAATTTATTAGCTATTTCTTTTTTAGATTCAATGTCTAACATGGTGGTTTTAACTGCTTCATATAGGCCTGCTTTGTCATTATTTTTGCCTCCTTCATATAATTTCATTGCTCTAATAATGGTTTGGTTGATAATTCTAGCCCATATTATTACAATGCTGCCTCCTTTAAACTACAGGCATATCTGTATCAGATAAAATCTACCCTTTGACACATCAAGTGTCACTAGAGATTTATTTGTGAAAATTACTCCAGATAAGTCAGTATCTCTTGGCCAAATATTGTTGCTTTATAACATTTGCTTTACTGAGAGGATTTTGCCAGAGATTTTTTTTTTTTTTAATCATATCACCCCAAGGCGGTAATGCCACTGATGTGCAGGGGGCGACATAAGAGTGAGAAGATTAGAAAATGAGAAAAACCGGAAACCACATCCTAAACAGGAAACATAGGATGAGCCTCTTCACCTGTTCAATAGACGTGAGTGGAGTGTGAACCGGGCGATAGTTTAGTCTATCTACACCAATTGAAAAAAAAAAAAAAAAGTGTAAAGATTGGAAAAGAGAAAACCGGAAACCGCATCCTAAACAGGAAAAAAGGGATGAGCCTCTTCACCTGTTCAATAGACGTGGGTGGAGTGTGAACAGGGCGATAGTTTAGTCTATCTACTTGACAGATCCCAATTTGCAAAGAATTCTAAATCTTGATTTTGACTCCTTCAATTGCAGTTTTTTTTGTTTTTACTTGTAAGTTTTTAAAACCAATTTCAATAATCTGCATTGTACATTAGAAAGAAAAAAAAAAGAAAAAATCATGAAGAAACTGTCAGAAAATGGTAATTGATTTAAGCTTTAGATACTTTTATCAGATGTACAATGTCAATGAATCAATTGATTTTATTGCTATGGAAAAAACTACTTTCAGCAATTAATGCAAGAATCAAAGCATGGATGTTCTTTCTTTTTAAATAAATTCAGTCCAAGAAAGGTGATAATGCCACTAAGACACAAGAGAAGGCTTGAGCAGTAAACAAAAACCCAATCCTAAACAGGAAACAAGGGAATAACCTCTACTTTTTAAAAAAAAAAATCTGGGAAGGAGTGTTAATTGGATGATAAGCAAACTACACAGCGAACTTGTTATTGGTAGATAAGAGAAATCAACATGCCGATGCAGACTTAAAATTCTGGCCAATGTCACATCATTTATTTTCATATAGATACCCTGAGAAAGATGAAACCAGATGTTCCTTCAGCTTTGGGTTAAATAGCAATGCAGACTGTCTCCCTAGCTGTGGGTGGAAACTAGTAGAAATACTAGATTCAAACCCATCTGGACCTGGGTTCACAAGTACACCCTGTTATATGGAAAACTTTTACGATGGAAACCACAGCAATATCACCAATGTGGCAAGGTTTTCGCTTGACATGGAGTGTGGCGGACTCCCCATTATTGTTATTACTGACAAGTGGATTAATACGTCTAATGTAATTTTTTTTATTCTTTATAACAACGTTTCTCTTCAAGTAATAATCTCCACAGCTTCCTTTATAATATAAGTCTTGGGAAAGATCAACTAGTTTTTCTGTTGCCTTATCAACAATCAGAAATTTACTTCTGAGACTGATTGCCACCCAATTCTAGAGAGCCAGGTTTACTCTGCTATTTAACCAACAGCTTGACTTAAAAGTAATGAATTCATATCTTTTTCAATGGCATTTTTGCAAAAAGTGAATGCAATAGAGTAAGCTGGAATAGAATTTGGCTCACCATTTCTTTCAATGTCAATATACATTATGCTTTGTGCATATCATCAGATATGAAAGACATTTAGAAATTCACTGAAACTTTACTATAGAAATGAACTGCAAATTATTTTAATACAAACTATTTCCATAAAGTATTCTATTAAAAGCAAATATATAAAACTAATTCAATCTAATGAATACTGCATTTAGTTGATTATAAGGTGCATTTTTTTCTATAAAAATTGTCATCATTTAACCTTGTTTCCATACTAGCATGGGTTGGACAGGATTATCTCGATAGCTCCATAATTGAACCATCATGAAATATTGGAGCAATTTTTATAATTGTATGCTCTTCCTAACACCAACCAGTTCCGGAGACTGGTAACTCAGTGTTTTTATTGAGACGTCATCTCTAGGAAGATTACCTTTTAAGGTTAGAGAGTTCAGCCTACTCTTTTCTATATAGAGTAGGCAGAGAGAATTTTATTTCTGAGATTTACTTCTCTTAGACAAGTTGCTATTCAAAGCTTAACACTTCTCCAGCCTAGCATTTTTATTTTAAAGTACACCTGTTTGGGGGTTAACTATTTGCCTATAACTGGTACTCTAACAGGTGCTACCACACCGAGTTAGTGGGGACCTGGGAATAATGGCAATTAAGACGTGGTTCCATGCACCTTTAAACCTCCTAATCAGAGACCTTGCTGCTAAATGTGGCTTATTGTCATAATCAGGACAAATTATCTCCAAAAATCAACCTGTGCTATTTTAACCAGAAAGTTGGTGAAGTTATAAGATTGGGGTGAGCGTCAGATGCTCAGTTATGCCCAATTCTGAGCCCTTAAAAGTCAAACCAGTTGAAGGTTTCAAAATTGAATTAACATTTATAAACAAACTGTTTCTGCTGTTAGAATACTAGGACACTGACAGGAAATGTAACACCTGCTTAAACACCACCTTCATTCATTAACACATCACTCAATAAGTTCTGGGCCTGACATATAGTTGGTGCCACTAATGAAAAATCCATATGGTTTTTATGATTTACTAACTTTCAAATGACACTTGACAAAATTTGAGCCACAATCGGATTATCAGTTTACAAATTACAGTTATTTAAGTGAAGCTACTGTTGTAAATTCTCAAAACAATAGAAAAATCTGAATTTCGGGTGTTGATAAAGCATTGCTCTCTTGATAAGTGTTATTAAGACTGCTCCATCAGAAACAACAGTTAAGAGGTGGTATGCTGACTATAAATGCTGAATGCTCAGGTCGCCCAAATTTGGAAATGTTTGGAAAACACAAAAAAAAAAATAATCCACAAACTCATCTTGGCCAATCGTAAATTTTAGTAGTGCGAGATAGCAGAGGAATTGAACATATCAGAAGGCAGTGTATTCAACATTTTGCATGAATATTTATCAATGAGAAAGCTGTGTTCAAAGTGGGTGCCACGCTTACTCACAGTCAATCGAAAACAATGTGTCGATGATTCAGAGTGTTGTTTGCAACTGTTTCAATGCAACAAAAAGGTTTTGCATAAATATGTGACAATAGCTGAAACATGGATGCATCACTTCACTATAAAGTCAAATTGGCAATCAGCTGAGTGGACAGCAGTAGGTGATTTTGGGATGTGCAAGGTATTTTGTTCATCGATAACCTTGAGAAAGGAAGAACCATCAATAGTGGATATTATATAGTATTGTTGGTAAGCTTGAAAGAAGAAATAGCAAAAAAAAAAAGGGGGGGCCACAAATAAAGAAGAAAACAAAAGTGATCTTTCACTAAGACAACACACCATATCACAAGTCAATAGCAACAATGGTAAAGACACATGAATTGCGCTTCAAATTGTTTCCACATCCACCCTATTCTCTAACTCTGGCCCCCAGCGACTACTGGCTGTTTGCAGACCTCAAAAGAATACTCCAGGGAAAGACATTAGGCTCCAATGAAGAAGTGATATTGGAAACAGACATATTTTGAGGCCAAAGACAAATTGTTCTACAAAAAAGCATCGAATTGTTAGAGAAGAATTGAAATCAGTGTATCACCCTAGAAGGAGACTATGTTAATGAACAAAGTCAAATTCTGCCTAAAAAATGTGGTTTTATTAGTTAGGCCTGGGATTTATTGCATGGTGTGTTATTTCTTGGTCTGTCTGCAATGAATATCTCATGATTGGTTAGATTTCAATGGTGAACTATGTTATTCAGTGGGTACAACTGGGTAAAGTGATGAGGGCTATGAATACAAGAAAAATAATTTTTTTTTCTATTTCTTAAAAAATTGGGGGAGGGTCTCACATATTAGAGCATCTCATAAGCAGTGAAATACTGTGTGTGTATGTGTATATATATATAAATAAATGTAGTGTTGGGCAGTAATCTTTCTTTTCAATGTCTAAATACAGCTGACAAGAATGATCTAATAGATTTTTTTAATTAAGTTTTTCCAACATCCTAACATTTTTCCATTTTGTTGGATATATATATATATATATATATATATATATATATATATATATACACACACACACACACACACACACACTCTCATTAAATCCTTAAATAGAAATGACATCAAAAATAGCTCATCATGTTCACAGACAGCTTAAATAACTGTCTTTAATTGGTCAGTAAAGTAATCTGTAAAGAAAGGTGTTACTATGTGCAGTACTTTAGTTTATATATGTCAACACCCAGCAGTGACAGTGTTTCATGCTGAAATGAAATCTTTAGGCCATCATTGTGTTTAAGCATGAAAGAGACTGTAACCATGGGGTGTTGATCTCAACACACACTTTTGTATTTAGATATGCACTTTAACCAATGAACATAGCATACCTTAAAACATATATTATTAGTCATCCACATACAGGCCTGTTTTACTGTATCACAGCTCATCAGTGTGGCTAAACTTCCACTTACTTCCAGCTAGAATCTAAACTCAACCGATTTGGCGTCAGAGTCCCTACACCCTAAGCCATAGGCGCAGGGAACGAGAGAAGGAATATAATTTACAGAGTGGATCAGAAATTCCTGCAAGTCTTTCAATTTAACTAACACATTGCTTTAATATAATCATTAACCATAAGGTGTTTTATCTCTACTGTCTATCATAAAGAGTGACAATATTAGCAGGTCATCTAGAAAGAATGTATTTTAGTAAAGTATATACTTAAATCAGATAAAGAGACAAGATTTCGGCTCTTCTCAAAGAAGAGAAATGTGTATAGAATATATAAATAAAACAAATGACAGCTAAGAAGAATCTTTGCACCCCAATGCAACAAATTTGAATATTCTAATATCAATGTCAGCCATGCTGAAAGAAACCAAGAGTCACTTATCAATAAGCAAATTTATTTTTGTTTCATGACTTAATATACAGAGCTTTGGAGATGAATCAATCTAGCAGATTTGTAATTGTAAAAACCATAGCATTTTAAAGAAAAAAAATTCAATGTTAGTGTTGTAGCATATCGTGACAGACATTATACACTGGTGAAGGACAATAAGTTAGGGACTAATGTCATTATAGGGAAAGCATGCAAGATCCAAACAGTGCTGAAAAGTTGGTGCATTAATTTAAATTAAATTTGTAATAAATAAATTTGCATCATTTCACATTTTTGACATTTGACTTGAGTTTTCTCCGAATTTGGCAAAATAAACAATTTTATCCAAGGTAAATAATGCAAGGCACATTTAAATAGATTTTTGGAAGTGTACTGTGAGTTTGTGTCCATTTTGACAAAACCTAATCTTTGTGTTAAAAAAAAAAAAAAAAAAAAAAAAAAGTGTAAATTAAAGAAACAGAAAAACCAGTTTTCTTTTGCTTAATCTGTTCTAATTCTAACATTTACAATATTTCTGATGGATTGCATTATTTTTTTTTTTTTGATACAATGCATTAGTCAGCACTTCTAGTGCTGAACAAGACACTTGCCAAAGTAGACAAAGACAACCGAGAAATACACAACATTTGTTTCATACCAAGTTGACAAAATTAGCAGTAGAAATGAATAATACGACATATGATTAAGATTGATATTTTTCAAGTCTGCTATGATTTATGATAACACATGATTTTTGTGCTAAAAAAAAAAAAAAAATTTTCAATCTACTTTTCTGGTTTAATAATAATAAATCTCTTAATTCAATCATTTGTATTATTTCTTTTCTAATCTAAACTTATTTATAAATGGAACTTTGTGTGTGTGTGTGTGTGTGTGTGTGTGTGTCTGTCTGTTAGCTATAGACTCCGAAACGGCTGAACCAATTTTCTTGAAAATATACAGTTGTGTTTGCAAGTGTTCTTAGCTAGGTTTTGTGCCGAGGTACCCCCAATAAATATTGAAAATGAAAAAATATCAGGTTATAGGAGTGGTCTAATTTTAATCAAATTTGATACACTCATAGACAGAGACATAAGAAATGATATTCAGAAGTTTCAAGGTTGCAGTTCTTACAATAGTGCAGAAAATCGATTATATATATAATGCAAGATGTTTGTGTGTGTGTGTGTGTGTGTGTGTGTGTGTCTGTTTATCTGTCTGTATGTCCTTTATACAAATCCACAATTTTTATCCGATTCTCACCAAACTTCACACAAATATTCTTTAGGCTGAGTCTGAGCTCCAGGACCATGGATTAGTTTTAAAGCTTTTATTACACCCGAGCAACGCCGGGCTATACTGCTAATCCATTATATCCTTAGGATAGATTTAAGATGACATATTAGTAAAACAAATATAGAAAAGATTGGAATCTTTGATATGACTGTAAATGGCAATTAAAAACAGATTTTACATCTGAAAGAGGTTGTAATCTTCTAACATAAAAGTTAGTTTCTTGGGAAAATTAAATACAAAATCACTTGCACACCAGCATATCCTCAATCTTTTTTTATTTATTTATTTTTTTTTATTGAGCAAATCAAGATTCTTTCTACAGAGACCTTTGTACACTAATTAATAAATTAGTGAGGTGATCATGTTGAATGAGACACTTGCCAGAAGATTCAGAGAGAAAGGCTAAATCTGCATGTCTGACTAGTTACCTAACAAGGAGGCAAATAGTACAAGGGACGATTGGATGCATGCTCAGGGTTCATTTCAATACATCATCCTTACATGAATGTGCAGCAGTGTAGTAGATAGCAGATTGCACTATTTAAATATTCGGGCTATTGTCCGAATCTTGGTAGTCATCTGTACAACGTTTCAGTCGCTGTACACTCTGGCCTTCCTCAAGTACTAGTAATTTTGAATCGAACCCTTTATTACAATCACTGGGGTATATCATTCTCATTTCTTGTGTGAATGACATACTCCAGTGATTATAATAAAGGGTTTTGTTTGAAATTCCTAGCACCTGAATAAAGGCCAGAGCATACAACGGCTGAAATGTTGTACAAATGGCAAACAAGACAAGGACAATAGTCTGAATAATGTAAATAGTGTAATTTTTTTTTTTCTTTTCAATTAGAGTAGATAGACTAAACTATTGCCTGGTTCACACTCCACCCACATCTATTGAGCAGGTGAAGAGGCTCATCCCTTGTTCCCTGTTTAGGATGTGGTTTCCGGCCTTCTCTTTTCTAATCTTTTCACTCTTATTTAGACCCCCTGCATATCAGTGGCATTACCGCTTTGCTCGGGGTGATATGATTAAAAAGAAAAAAAATTTTTGAATCAAACCCTTTATTACAATCACTGGGGTATATCATTCTCATTCCTTGTGTGAATGACATACTCCAGTGATCATAATAAAGGGTTCGGTTTGAAATTCCTAGCACCTGAAGAAGGCCAGAGCATAAAACGGCCGAAATGTTGTACAAATGGCAACCAAGACAAGGACAATAGTCCAAATAGTGTAAATACTATCTCATTTCAGAAATATTGACAAATATAGCAGATTGCAATGAGAAACTGAAGAGCAGAATTCAAATTCCAGTCGAGTTCATTATGAGCACATACTCTTGGGAAAGATATGAAATCCATCTCTTCAAGCTATTGATAAATAGCAAGACAGGCTGGACATTATAGCCTTGGCTGATAAGCAGCCTAAGAGAAAAAACTGAATTCAAACCAACCTGAAGAGGCTTGGGCTCTGTCAAACTATCTTGCCCAAGACACTACAGCTGCAGTACAGGTGGTGGCCCGATGACACTAATCCATTATAAAACTTGGGATCATGAATCCTTACATAAAAAAAAATATTTTCTACTCAACAATGGTATTTCTTTTATATGCTCTGTCTCTTCAGGAAGAGGCTCTCCACAACTTCTAGTCTTTTGATGCTTGAACTTTTAATCCTTTACCACTCTTCTTTATCAATGTTCTGCCAGCAAATCAAACTTTCATCATTCCTTTTGTTCAAACAAATAAACAAAATTACCCCCACTTTTTTTTGTAAAACCTTACCCTACGATAGAGGTGTTCTCTCAAGTTGTAGCACATCTTTACCTTTAGCATGCTGCATAATATTACTTTTTCTACTGCATTCTTTTCCACTGCCTCTCATTTGCTATATCATTATATTTAACTTCATTAAAAATTGTTTTCTGTTGCCATAGCAGGATATGACAACACAGCTACGCAATTCAAACAAACTATTATTCAGGGACCAGTGTCACCTTCAGTGGCAGGATAAACTTTTTGTACAGTAAAAGAAGTCACATACAGAGTGATAAAGGCTAAAGATATCTCCTGCCTTCTATAGCTCTACAGACATCATGGATGAGTATGCCCCCCACCCATTTGACATTGCTACTGTGATTTTCGTAACAAGGTTTTTATGGGATGAAGTTGCTAGCCCCCTGTTTTTATATGTAGTTTTTGTTTACAATACCTGGTCAAATCATTGAAACACCAGCACTTGCTTGATCACTTAAGTTAAGTAGTGTTGAACCGAGTCAATATTTAAAATGGACAATTACTTGACAACACCCTTAGAATGAAAAGAATATAAACAGAATTAACAGATCACTTAAGACATCTTTCTTGTTTCATCATTTTCTATTTAACTTGTGTAAAAAGTAACTCTTATGTCATGTCACTCTACAAGAGCTATTGGTACAAAATAACCTAATAAAATCTGCTGCATGGTCTGATCAGGTCACTGATGACTGAACTTGTTTCTCTATAATTGTTTTCTGGTGAGGTGCTTGTCTAGAAGGCCAGCAGGATTAAAAACAAAACCTGCCAATTGGCAGATGAATCTTCTTGGAGCTTCAATGGCCATCTCGCACAATTGGGCAGACAAATCTACCATCCGCCCGTGCATTGAATACTGCTGCTATATATGGTCGGGTGCCCCTGCTATTCTTCTCGACAAGGTACAGCGGAGGGTCTGTAATGTGATTGATACTGACTTGGCAGACCGCCTGCAGCCTCTCTCTCACCGGTGTGATGTGGCTTCCCAGTGCCTCTATTATAAATACTTTCATGGCCTCTGCTCCGATGAACTTAGATCACTGGTGCCCCCTAGATACAAATTTGCACGAGAAACTAGATTGGCAGCTAGATCCCAACCCTTTTACAGTGAAACCGATAAAATGCAACCGCAACTTCTACTCCAGTTTCTTTTCTCTCACTTCCCGGCTGTGGAATTCCCTTCCACATGATTGCTTCCCTGACGGCTACAATCTCCAGGAGTTTAAATGTAAGGTCAATTGACACCTCCTAACACACTAACTTGCATCTATTCTCTCAAACACTCACCATCTAACCAACCCTCATTCTCAGTATCCTTTCTATCTCCCTCCTAACATTTCCTATATCTAACCATCCTTTCCCATCACTCCCTTGACCCTATGTAATCCCCTGCGCTACAGTGGTGGTGGGATGCCTTGCTCGGGGTGAAACGATTTAAAAAAAAAAACAAAAAAAACACTTCACAGCTATGAATTCAACCAATATGACAGATTACTGAAATGGAAATCACAGCCTGTGACCAAGATGAGCTTTCAAGTGGCTGTAGTTTGACCTGGTGAGGGATGGGGGTCTGCCAGATCTATACATGAATAACTTTCAAGCTTTCAACCTAGATATGTGGATTGAAATGGTCAGGTGCTCAAGTGTGCCATGACCACACCCAGCCATAGGACTAATGATAAATACCACACAACTATTACTTGTAAAATCCTGATATACAGTAGTTTCATCTTGCTGTAAGTCAAAACCTTAAATAAAGAATTTATTACTTTAATGAAATTTCACATAGGTCTTTATTGTCAGAATTGATCTTGTACATTCTAATATCTACCATTTGTCTGTGTGTTGAATATTGTTGCCATATCTGGTCAGGTGCTTCTGATATTCATCTTGAGGTTCTCGACAAAATCCAAAGAAAGGATATGCAATGTAATCAGTTCTGACTTGGCATCTCACCACACCAACATGATGTCGCTTTTCTCTGTCTCTTGTACAAATATTTTCATGGCAACTGCTCCGATGAACTTCCTACCAACCCTGGTTCCCTGTCCGTGTGAATTCAAGCATGCTACTAGATTGGCATCTAAGTTCCACCCTTCTCCTTTGAAACTTAGCTACAACCTCTAAGATTTTAAATGCAACATCAATTGTCATCTATCTTCTTGAATACCCAGTGTTGTCAATATTTTCTCTCACTCCTAATATACCAAAGAATCCTCTGCACACTAGTGTGGTCCTGCCTTCATTGGGGTGAAATGATTTTAAAAAAAAAAACAAAAAAAAAAAAACACACTTTCATTATGACATCAGATGACAAAAAGATGTTTTTTTGCTGTTGTAATGTTAAGGACCCTTGAGCAAAACTCAATTTTACTTTAGAAAACCAACCTTTCATCACTAGTGACAATCTTCTATAGAAAAATATATTCTACCAGCAGTATAGTCCGGCATTGCTCAGGCGTAATGAAAGCTATATATATATATATATATATATATATATATAAAAATCAATTTTCTGCACTGTTGTAAGAACTGCAACCTTGAATCTTCTGAATATCATTTCTTATGGCTTTGTCTATGAGTGTATCAAATTTGATTAAAATCGGACCACTCCTTCTATAACCAGATTTTTTCGATTATCGCTTTTCAATATTTATCAGGGGTACCTCGACACAAAACCTAGCTCAGAACACTTGCAGACGCTTATAGTATAACTGTGTAAATTTTCAAGAAAATTGGTTCAGCCGTTTCGGAGTCTATAGGTAACGGACACACACATGCATACATACATAGTTCCATTTATAAATAATATATTCTATAAGTCAAGAAGTTAAATATGGTTGTTAAGACATTGTTCAATGCTTCATTGAAAAATCTTGTGGCATATTTTCCATTTTTCTTTACATATTTTTTTCTTTTTAAACTTCCTTTGCAAATATATCACTTTATTGTTCAACACGTCTCACATCACTTTCTAGACTTAGTGCACAGAATGGGGATTCTCATTCAAATGAAGCCATTGCTTCCAAATTAGTGTGATCAGTCAAATGACTCCATGGAACTTTTCTGGAAGTTAGCAAACCATTCTCAACAGGAATCTACTTCCAGGTGAATCATCTGCACAGGTTATGTTCGGCATTTTTGCTTCTGTTACTGTCTTTTCTCAATATGAAAATGAATGGCAAGCAGTAACATCTATCTTGTCAGCCATCTTTTTTATTTTCACTCAAATCCAACTTGAAGTAAGGCTGTATCAGTAACATACAGAACTGATTTTTTTATGTATTCAAGCCTAGCTTTCCAAGAAAAAGCATGCTGGAAATTTTTTCATGCACCTCATTTTTATAAAAGTGATGCACAGTTGTTGGGCTGAGATAAAAATGATTTTAAATGCTAGTTTTTTTAAGGTAGGCAACTACTCCCCACTTTTATGCTTACCACAATACTTTTCCCATCACCATTTTTGTGCTTTAACCTTGTGCCAAACTAAGATATAATAAAGCTTATTTATGCCTTTCATTCATTGACCCCCTTTGAGATTAGACGTGAGACAATATGCCTTCCACAGTTTCTGTCCTGCTTTGGATATTAAATTTTTTTTTTAATTTAAGGAGGAAGAAATAAAAAATTATAAAGACGAAAAGACTCATTAAATTATTCCCATGGCACCAAAAGAATCCAGAAAATATTTCTTCTGTTTCAAGTTCTGAATTCCCCAAGGGGAAACGAGTTGGCAGAATGAAGAAGAAAAAACATCATTTTTCGTTTTCTGTCTTTATGCATGCCATGTGGTAAAAACTGAAGAAACAATATATTTACACTTTCTCACTTTATCTTGAGCTCAATCATAAATTAAAGGAACTGGAAAAAGGACGTTATATTAACCCTACCTAATTTCAGATTTGTAACAGCAGATCAGAAGAACTGGGAAAATGGTTTTCGACATAGGTGTGGAAATTTCTCAACATCACTTTTTGCAAAATCTAAACAAATGACCAAAAATTTTTTTCTTTTTTCTTTGAGAAGAAGTTTTTAGTTGTCATAAGAGTTTTTCAGCTTCTATTTATATTAACTAATTCTATCTGTGATTTTAATGTCAGATTCAAGAAACTAGAAAAGACAATGTATTAATTTTTTTAACCACTTCATAATTGCAAGGGCAGATAAGAAGAACTGAAAATATGCTTTTTGAAATAGGTGCTGAAAAGTTGTTAGCCAGACTTTCAAAATCTGAACAAATGACCAAATGATTTTTTTTTTTTTTTGTGGGGAGAGAGTCTTGGTTAAGCTGTTAACTTTTCAGCATCCAGTTATATTAACCAATTCTATCTGGTTTTGGTGCTAGATCAGAAAAACTGAGAAAGACAGTACTGACAATTTTTTTTTTTCAACATTTATTAAGGCAGATTGTTTCAAGTTCCTTCAGGATACAGGGAATCATATCTCTCCACAACCAGTCCTCTTATTCCAATATTTTACTCTTTGTCACCTTCTGTCCTACCATCTAATTCATACAAATCTATAAAGTAGATTACTCACTGTATCTCTCTAATTCTCTTGTCTTCAATACTCCTTGCAAGTATTAAATTCTCAAGATCTTATGTGTCCCAGAAATTTCATCTGTCCTTAATAATGACAAGTTTCATTGTTTCTCCTATTTTTCCTTAAAACTTCCTCATTGCAGTTTAAAATAACTAAAAAAACACCGAACACTTTCCCAGTCTATCTCACCTTTATAATGTTATAATTAACCTTAATGGATAAATAGGCAATGCAATTTATTGGCATAGGAAGTAGAGTCAATGAGCAGAGTTCAAGTTCTGACCTAGTTTATAGCACTCGCTTTTGCACTAATAGCTATGGGAAAGGCATGAATTCAGTTCTCTCACCAGCCCAAGATTAAATAAAGTAGACAAAGCCCTCCCGCTTTGATTGGCAGCCAGTTTAAGAAAACAAGTGAATCCCAACATTGGAGAAGGCAACCAGAGAAACCACTCCATCATTCCTCAAGACTCATGGCAACCCTCCAATAATAAGGACAGGTCATCCCTGTTCATTACAAAGGAAACATTCAAAAAATAAAAATAGAGTCAAATTTCTGAGATGTAGAGTTATTTTCAAGTGACTGTATGTCGCTTTGTTATCACAGTTTCAGGCACTGTACTCTCTGGCCTTCATCAGGAATATATCAATCTGAGTAACCTACAAGGAATGTAAATGTCTATAGTAGGTATATTAACAATAGCCAAATAGATTAAAGCATTGGCTGATGCATTTGGTGACAGCAATTATGAGTCCAATACTGGGATCTGGTAGTATATACTAGAACAATAAAGACGAAGGAAAGCAATAACTGAGCAGTACTAAATAAAAACTAGATGAGATATTCCTAGATGCAGTTGGTGGAACAAGAACAGTCTACCTTCATAGATTACGTAAAGTTCAGTTAAAAATTACCTGTCAGTTACACAGATCATTAAACATGAAGGTTGAAGAGAATACCTGCCAAAATGTTATAACAGCAAAGATTAGAATAATACGCTATTTAGATAGGTGTACTTGCTGTTTCCCCTCTGTGCTGCTTTCCTTCAATATATCCTGTGAATGTTAAAATCTCAAAGCCCTTCTTCCTCATTATACAGCCAAGAAATTTAAACCTGTTTCTGCTTGCAAAAAATGATGTGTCAAAATGACGGTTTTTCCCTTGATACTACTATTATTGTATTCATTTGACTTGCTCAGCAATGTTTGTTTTAAACAGTAATGATTAGAATTTTAATAAAAACCCAAATATATGTAAGTGGACTTAAACATTTTTTAATCTTGAGAACTGACAACAAAGATACTAAACAATATTTAACACTTTATTAGATTGCTTATTTACAAGAATGATTTTATATTCCCAAGATTAGAAAATGATCCAACTATCATGAAACCAAACATTTTTATTTTAGATTTGTGTGTCCGTTGACTAATATTTTGGGTATAAACCTTCCCATTCATTAGAGGGAGAATATTTTTTCTTTTGTTTAATTACACAATTTTTCTGCAGATATTTCAATGCCATTGGTTTATATATTTTGATAATTCAGTAATTTTTTGTACATTTTTAACAAAAAAGATTTTTTGAATTTATTTCTTTGTAAAACAAATAATAAATATCACATTGTACTTGGTTCATATCTAAACTTATTTATAAATGGAACTTTGTGTGTGTGTCCGTTACCTATAATAGACAGACAAAACGGCTGAACCGATTTTGAAAATTTACACAGTTGTACTATAAATGTCTGCGAGTGTTCTTAGCTAGGTTTTATGTCAAGGTACCCCCGATAAATATCGATAATTGAAAAAAAAAATCGGGTTATAGAAGGAGTGGTCCGATTTTAATCAAATTTGATACACGCATAGACAAAGACATAAGAAACGATATTCAGAAGTTTCAAGGTTGCAGTTCTTACAGTCGTGCAGAAAATTTGATATGATACCAGGAAATCAAAATTTCACTTACATCCATTCATTTTTCTTTCAGTCTACGGTTTCGCTTTAACTGGAAACAACTACTCTTTCGTGCCAATGTCCAAAGAGTCCGAGCTTCAGGACCATGGATTAGTTTCAAAGTTTTCATTACACCCGAGCAACGCCAGGCTATACTGCTAGTATTTTTATAATCTTGTAAATAAACATTTACAAGATTATAAAAACATTATACAACATTAATAAACATGAGGATGTGCGCTGTGGAGCATTGGACATCGGCTCAGAACGAGAAATCAGGGAGCCGAGTTCGAATTCCAGCTGAATTCATTGCATTCACTTACGCGCAAATACCCTTGGGAAAGGTATTAATCCATCTATTCCTTCCAGTTATAGGTTAAATAACAGGACAGATTGGGTTCTATAGCCTTGGTCGGCAACCAGTCTACCGCAGAAAGCAATGGCAACCTACTGTGGGATAATCTTCTGCCCAGTCAGTCATGTTTCTTTCGAGACATGATCACCCAAGCATGTATCACATATGGCACTTAACTGACTGAAATAAACATTGCTTCAGAAAACAAGATATACAGTAATAATAGTGTCAAGGAAATGACAGTACTTTTGATGAGCCATTTTTTGTGAGTATGAAGGTTAAACATTGTCAACTAATAGTGAAAAATAAAAATTTAATTATACTGTATTGATTGTATGCAAACGTGAGTAATGTACAGAAATTGATTTTTTAATTTGTTTATTACATCTTCTGTTCAGTATGTTAGCATAGTTTGTGATCTAGTGATGGAAATAAACAAAATGAATCTGAACGATATTTGAATAGATTATATGTTCAAAACAAAATTTTAAATTCTCAGCTTCCCTTTCCATTCATGCACATGTGTAGTCACATTCATTGAAACATCAATTTAATCCAATGAAATCCTAAAGCATGAAACACATTACAAAAATCTTTTTCCATGTTTTTATTTATTTACGAACAATTTTAAGGAAATCTATAAAGTGAAAAAAATTTGCACATTAAAGGACAACACACATTAGTCATTATATATATATATATATATATATATATTATATTTTAGAACATGTACAAATATTTTTATATATGTCTAAAATTTGTACATGTTCTAAAATATAATTTATAATAAATATTCACAGCTCCATATTATATATCGAGCACTATTTTAAACTAATATTTTGGACATTGTAAATTTTTCTTCATTCCTTATTCACTTGGATATATATATTTTGTTTAGTTGTGATAGTTTTGGGGTGCCAAGATTTTTGCTTTTTCAGTATTTTTACTGATAATGGACACTTTAGCAAGCAGGATTTTTATCACAAAGTGGTTGATGGCAGAGTGTCAATATAGTGCTTATAGTTTTAGTGCAAAGAATTTGCTATTTTAACTGAGTCAGCTTAAGCCTGCTCAGTTAAAGTGGCAAATTCTTTATATATATATATATATATATATATATATATATATATATATATGTATATGTATGTGTGTGTGTGTGTGTTATAGTAAAAAGCAAGACAAATCCAAAAACTAAGAGATTTTCATCTGTTCAGAACTAATGAAAGCATTACAGCCAGATCAAACATGGCTGTTATATAATTTTTTTTTATGTAATCACAAATACTTTTTCATTTTATTTTCCTTATAAATCTAGAATGATTGTGATTTTAGATATTCCAGAAACCTTTCTATTCTTTCAAACAATTTATGATGAGGCCATTGCTTTTGTAATGTTCAGGTTTCCAGCTCTGGTTAAACTATCCTTGGATCCCTGAGGAGAACTTCATTCGAAATTCACCATTGCCCTGCAGTCATAATCACCCATGGCTTTCAAAGAAAACCACAAAGAATCAAAAGACAAAAGACTCTAAAAGCAGTTCAACACGGTCTTCCATTTCCTTCTTTTAGCTTCTACAATAACACTGATGCCAAGCAGTGTTAGTCTTCAAATTTCTCTTGGACAAAGCTAAATTTTTTGCAGATGGAAGACTTGTATGTTACTGCTTTCTTGGCAAACTTGACCAAGCCAGTATTCTAGAAAGTCAAACTTTGCTGCTTCAGAACTATGGTTTTGTGGGATTTACCAATTTCACAGAACATGTTAAATATCTTTCCAAGAATTCCTCCACTCTAAGTGGTATTAAAAAGAAAGTGCAAATCAAAATGAAAACAAGATGGCAGACAAGAATTGGTAGAAACATTTGTCATGTCATTCTTTCATAACTACCAACCGTCAATAAATATGTTCTATTAACCTAAAAATAAACAGATGTTTTAGAGTGCAGTGTGGTGGTGGTGGTGGTGGGGCTGCTTTACAGATAAACTGATGGTGTTTTTAATCAAGTAGGGATTCTTGTAGGTTCTTGTTCTTATTGTCATTGGTCTGGACTTGATGTCTGCAGCAGATGCTGCTTCTTCAGCCAGCAATAATGTGGATTAGAAAGCAATAAAGAACACATCGCACTTACATTCAATTTCAAATATACTCAACGACATTTAAGAAATACTGAAAAAAAAAAAAAAAAAAAAAAAAGATCAAAAGAGATGAAGAATAAATAAAAAAATTAAAAAGGTTCTGATGACCCAGTTTTTAAGGAAAGAGAGCATTTTGAAGAATTCCTTATAATCTTCTGAAATCTCTAACCCAACCTGAACTGACAATGCAAGCATAAAAATGCTAATGCAACGGTTCACAGAAACTCAATCACTTAGGTGCCTATTCTTTTTTCAAAGAGTTTTTTTTTTTCTTCTTTTTTTCCTGCGGTGGTGTGGGTTGGATGGTAAGGTGAACAGGGTTTTATTTATTTTTTCTATTTTTTTGTAGTTCCCCCTGCTCCATTTACAAAAAAAAAAATTAAAAAAAAAAGATAGACAAGACAATCTTCCAGATGTTGGAGAACTTCCATTGTGAACTTTATAGAAGACAGTCAACTGAAACTAGAAAGCATTCTACTCAGAGGCCTTGTTTAGTTATTTAATTTCTTTTTAACTCACTATCTCTTTAGATTCTAAGAGAAAACAGAAGCAAGAGGGAGGATGGAAGGAGGGTCTGTGATGGGTGTCAGTGGTGCTAGATAATGGCTGACGCATCAAGTTAGGAGGGAGATACTTCTGTGGCCTGCAACAAGCAACCAAACCACTGACCGACATTCATCAACAATGCCAAGAGACCAATGTGGAACATAGAAATGTGTGTGTGTGTGTGTGTGTGTGTGTGTGTGTGTACACTATATATATATATATATATATATATATATACACACACACACACACACAGGAGAATTATTTTTTTCTTTTAAATCATATCACCCCAAGCAAGGCGGTGACGCCACTGTTGCACATGGGGCTAGCTAAGAGTAAAATGATTGGAAAAGAGAAAGCCAGGAACCACATCCTAAACAAGAAACAAGGGATGAGCCTCTTCACCTGTTCAAAAGACATGGGTGTAGTGTGAACCGGGCGATAGTTAAGTCTATCCACTCCAAATGAGTTTTAATTTAGTCTAATGAAGTCTTTCCAGAGAATGAAACGTGTTACAGATTTTTCTTACTTTGTCATTCATTCATTTACAAAAACACAAACAAAATATGATTGGATATTTTTTTTTTAATCCAACAATTTTAGTAGTTCAAATATTTTTAGTGGATACCTAAATTTGAGTAGATGTTTTGTTTATATTAAACAGTATTTAAAAATCTAAACAAGTGAGCGTGCTGTAAAGGCAAAATAAAATCTTACTTTATCATGAAGCTCTTCATAGCTAAGCAGAAAAAAGCACTACAGGTCAGATGGTGGATCCTCCTGCAAAGAGGGATGCAGGCCAGTAGATGAACTAAATGGTATTTAAAATAAACTGTCTACTCAAATATGGGTATTCATTAAATGTATGTGTGTGTGTGTGTATTTTTAAAAGATTTGCTTTAAAAAAAAAAAAAAACATACAATGAAAAAAAATGTACCAAACTTAAAACAACCAAGTTTAATTATCAAAATCTCTTAAGAGGAAAGATCAAGGGGTTTATTATTAAATATAATTTTTTTATAACTTTTAGAAAATTTTGGTCAAAAATTGCTTATGTCAATATGGGAAATTTCAGCATCTTTTTGCAATGCAAAAAGCACTGATTTGGAAATTCTTGCAAAAATAGAACTGTTAGATTTGAAAACTTTCAAGAATTATTTACAAATTAAATTTCAGAATTTTTTTTAAATCTTTGTAAATGCTTTTTAGTTTAGCAACAAAGTTGCCAACTCATCATAAAAACCCAACTATATGTTAAAAATGCTTTTTCACAATATGTTAAACTAAAAGTAAATATTTGTTTACTAAATTAAATTTTCTTGCGCTGACACAATTTTAGCTTTTTTTTTTTTTTTTACACAGATAATAATAAAATGAAATTTCAATCAATTTAAATTTGGTTTGAAACAGCAAAGTATTTTACTTACTGCAAATATATTTAATTTATAAATCTGAAAGTTGAAATGAAAGATTTAAGACTTCATTTTTAAAAATTCATTTTAAAAAAGTATCGCATATTTGGGATATATATATATATATATACATACACACACACACACACACACAAGCTAGATACAGGCTACACACAAATGTTAGTTTACGATTAATGTATGTGACTGTCTGTTAGGTCTATACGTTTGCCCAGCACAATTTACATGAGCTGTCTATAGGGACTTTATTTTGAACACATTTCCAGACCCGCAAAATGATATAACACAGCAAATATGGAAACATTTTTCGTTCGTACATGAATGGGAACCAGCATATTTTAGTCACATTGTTTGCAATACACTGATTGACATCTACCATTAAAGATAGATAGGTCAGAAAGGACCGGTTCCATGGGCTGCATGTTCCTCAGACCTCAATCTTTTAAACTTTTTTTCTGTGTGGACACCTAAAACAATTGGTTTATGCAGCAGACATTAATAATGAAGAATGGCTTCATCAACATGTCATAGGGGCCTGGAAAACCACTTGACACCATGTGCGAGTATTTGAAAGGGTCCACCAGGCAATGATCCAATAGGTACATGCATGTGTAGAAGCAAGTGGAGGACATTTTATGAGTTGCTATGTTGAGATACAGCAATGGCCTTTTGGACAGATGCTTATATGAACATTTTACCTTGTTTTGGTGCCAGGACCCCCCCCCCCCCAAAGTTTGTAAAAGTATCTTTGATACACCCTGTATAATATATCTACACATGTCGTGTGTGTGTGCCAAATATATTGATTGGAATCTGATGTGATGAGAGAATAAAAGTCAAAGAAAAATGGAAACTAATCTCAATCTAATGGGTTTTACTTTTATTAAAGCTTCTTCAGAAACTGAGAAAAATGAGAAAAATGAGAAAAATGAGAAAACAAAAAGACAGCATACTACTGTGTTATGACTTGGGGTCAATTCTTATTAGTGAGATATGTGTCACTTGTACTAAAACAGAATTTTAAAATGTAGGTTCATGGAATATTTTGGATGATAAAGTGTATAAAAGTGTATGTATGTTGGATGGTTATATACATATACACAGACAATATATATATATATATATATATATATATATAAGTTGAAGAGATGGCAGTGAAAATCTCAAATAGATGTATGGAATTCTATGGGCTGATCATCACAGAGGTAAAGAGGTGTAGATATGACACTTGATGGATTTGAATCCACTGACAGAACCCACCTCTTAGGCAAACTGAAGGTTTGGTGCTACGAACATGGTTTTCTGCCCAGACTTTTGTGGCCAGGTGTATGATATTACACTGTTTTGCATTCAGCAGATGGAATAGGACCTGTGTAAGTGGCTTTGAGTTCTCTCCCCTCCTGCTCCACAGTGGGACTACTCCAATGTCAGAAACCTGTAACTTCCCATCTCCTCATTGGTGAAAGAGCTCAAGGTCAGGAAGGTATGCCTTCACCTGATGATGGGGGACTCAGCTGATGAGTTCATCAGCAGGTTACAGACAGATATCAAAACTGGCACCAAATGAAACTACCCAAGAAGCAAAATCAAGCCTGTGAACCAAGAAGATTATGGGGTGAACCAAACCAATCAAGCTGGCTAAGGGAAGCACAAGCAAAAAGATTTTTTTTAAACAGGTTCCAAAGGGAAAACAAGACTTGGTGACTTATGTAATGGGATAAATAAATAAAAAAAGAAAAGTAAAAAAAAAAAAAAAAAGAAAGAACATTCACATAAAGCCACAAATTATCTGCTTGGGATTTCAAAAAAAAATCAGACAATATGCATTAACTATAACACTACCTTTCATTTTTATTCTTCCTTATAGCTGTCCAGCAACAACAAAAAAAATCAAGGTACAAACATTTACTACTATCATGCATGCATTAAAAAAAAAAAAAAAAAAAAAAAGACACAAACAAGATTTTTTGACAAACATTACTTGAATTCCACAAAAAGCAACTTTACACACTTAAATCTAATTCTCAATAATAACAAAAATTTGTCATATTTTAATCATTAAACTTCATTTCTTTAAGAATAAAAAAATAAAAAATAAAAAAAATGAAAAACTTTCCTTATCCTCTGATGCTTGAATTTTAATAAGGGAGTTTGTTTATATTTAGCACTAGCAGTATAGCCCGGCATTGCTCGGGTGTAATGAAAGCTTTAAAACTAATCCATGGTCCTGGAGCTCAGACTCAGCCTAAAGAATATTTGGGTGAAGTTTGGTGAGAATCAGATATAAATTGTGGATTTGTGTAAAGGACAGACAGGTAAACAGACACATACACAAACAAACATGTTGCTTTTTATATATATATATATATATATATATATATATATATAAAAATCAATTTTCTGCACTATTATAAGAACTGCAACCTTGAAACTTCTGAATATCATTTCTTATGTCTTTGTCTATATGTGTCTCAAATTTGATTAAAATCGGACCACTCCTTCTATAACTTGATTTTTTCGATTACTGATATTTATCAGGGGTACCTCGACACAAAACCTAGCTAAGAACACTCGCAGACGCTTATAGTACAACTGTGTAAATTTTCAAGAAAATCGGTTCAGCCATTTCGGAGTCTATAGGTAATGGACACACACAAAGTTCCATTTATAAATAAGTTTAGATAAAGTGAAGTTAACAAAAACGAGACATGCTCCCTACAAGAAGAATTAGTGTCATTGTTACCAGGTATTTTGAGGAAGAGCAGCGAATAGCTACTGCCGCTTCTTAGTCCAGGCAATGTGAGATATATGGTGTGCTACTGATCCAATGAAACCATCATGGAATACCCTGACTGCAATGGAGCCATTGACAACATAATTCCTTCTGCAATCTACCTATGATCTGTTACCAAATGCGACTAACCTCAAGCTGTGTGGAATACACTGACAACAAATGCATACACATTGTGTCAAAGTGATCAAGGCACTTTATATCATATGCTCTTTGCATGTCCACAAGCACTGCAGATATACATATGGATTCAAAGTGCTGGAAGTTGTCATTAAAGTGTGAAGTAGCCAACAGCCTGTAACAGCCAAAGAACCTAAAAACTGTTTCACAAGGAAGGTGAACATTCTGTGCAAAAGACCCAGATAATCCCCAACATGATGCTACTGAGTGGAGCACACGAGTGGAGGATGTTAGTTAATATTAAATCACCTCCGCAATTTTTGGTACACATGATTCAGACAGATGCACATCTGGACCTTATAGCAGGGTCCAATTCAAAAGATGTGTGACCTAGTAGAACTGTTCCAAGGAAGAAGGACAGGGAGGAGGTTCACAAGCACAATAAAAACTACTACAATCTGACTACATGGAAAAGAGGTGGACATCACTAGGTGAAGCCTGAAGTGTGCTTCGTATTGTACTCAAACCACAGCTCAACAAGCATTGGGCTGGATCTGGTCAAGATCCCAAATCAAGTCGACTAAAGCCATGCTCACAACACAATGCTACTTCTGATGTGAATCACATCTGTTTACCTTCCATTCTATGTCATTCATGTTTGTTGTGTATCAGTTAATGATCAAAAGCCAAAATCTGACTTCAAGTTGTAAAAATAAAAAAAAATAAAAAATAATAGCTGGCAAAAGCTTTTAATGGCAGCAGGGGTGGTAGTACTACCTAAGCCACTGAAATTGTGTTAGCTCCCCTTGTTGGCAGCTGATGATTCTACATGTTTTCATATGAATGTAGAAAAAAAATGTTGATTATATATATATATATATATTTTGTGTGTGTGTGTGTGTGTGTGTGTGTGTGTGTGTGTGTGTGTAACCAGTTTTTTTTTTCAATATTTTCAAATGGATATCGACTCAAACATTTCTTTTAATCATTTTATTTTTGTTGGTTTATCAGAAGAAATTGTTTTGAATTATGAAACTTGAACCCAAGAAAAAACATTTTATTTGCTTAAACAAGAGAACACCATAAAATGCAAGATAAAAAAAAACCATTTTTGAAGCCCAAAATACAAATCACATCAAGTAAAAATGCAAAAGTACTCATCTCCTTATAAAACATATACATATACATATATATATATATATATATAGATAGATAGAGAGAGAGAGAGAGAGACTGTTGGATCCTTTCAGAATTTTTTTTTTTTTTTGTATTTTACTCAATATATGAAAATAATAGTTGTACTGTTGACACTCACTCCCACCCTGACATCTATTACAGAGTCAGGAGAAAGAGTGAAGCCATGTTACTCAAACTCACATGCAACACTGACTTGCATTTCTAATCAAGAGAAAAACCACAATGATATTTAGCTTTACATGTACAACAGACAATCAGATTTAATTTTATAAATTGTGGGGGTGGGTGGAAAAGTTATGGTTGAGAAAAATTTGGCATCTATATTATCTTAGCCTGGGGATGTACATTATGGTGCAGTGGTTTGGAGCGAGGAATTGGAGAGCTGAGCTTGAATTCCAATCAAATTCGTTGACTTCACTTACATGCAAATACCCTTGGGAAAAGAGTATTAATCCACCACTTCTCATTCTAGCTATGGGTTAAATAGGACAGATTGGGTTCTATAGCCTTGATTCACAACCAGTCTACTGCAGAAAGAAATGGAAATCTAGTGCAGGAAAATCTTCTGCCCAGTCAGTTATGTCCCACAAATGGCACTTAACTCATTCTCTTAGGACTCTACCAATTTTTTTACAGCCAAATTTTGAAGGGGTGGGGAGTTTTACAGATAAATACTTTAAATTTAGTACTATATCTTGATTAGTATTCCATGTCAAGAGTAGGAATGATTGCATGTTACAAGTGTGAGCACAGGCAAGAAGAAGAGTAAGTAGAATATTTTCCAAGCCATTATTATTACATCCATAGATGACTTATCATAAGATTGTCAAGTTCCTGTTTTTTTGGGGTTTTTTCCCTACACCTCATAACAAAATTGCATAAATTTAAGAAATAAATTCAGGAGACAATAGCTTAGAGGATTGAGTTAAAGGGAGATAACTACATGGCAAACAGAGGTGGCATGGCACATGCAAAAAGAATGATATACCCCAGTGATATTCCTAGCATCTGAAAAAGGCCAGTGAGTACAATGGGCCAAAATGTCATAAACATGGCAACAAGGATGAGGAGAACAGTCCAGGCAGCATAAATAATGTATTTACTACCTCATCTCAGAAATATAGACAGGTATTTTAAAATTAAGAAAAAATAAATAAATAAATAAATAAATAAATAAATATCGCCCGGTTCACACTCTACCCATGTCTATTGAACAGGTGAAGAGGCTCATCCCTTGTTCCCTGTTTAGGATGTGGTTTCTGGCTTTCTCTTTTCCAATCTTTTTTTTCTTTTTCAATTGGAGTATATAGACTAAACTATCGCCCAGTTCAGACTCCACCCACATCTATTGAACAGGTGAAGAGGCTCATCCCTTGCTCCTTGTTTAGGATGTGGTTTCCGGCTTTCTCTTTTCCAATCTTTTCATTCCTACATAGCCCCCTGCGTTTCAGTGGCATTACCGCCTTGCTCGGGGTGATATGATTAAAAAAAAAAAAATTCCCTTGAAAGGATAAATTCATAAACGTTTATCAATATTTAGTCAGCCTTGAATATTATTTTTTAACCCTGAAATCATTGCTTCTTAATTTGTTTATCCATACAACTGCCAGCTGCTGTGAGCTTGGACACAGGGGGTAGAAGCTACTGTATTCAAGCTCACTTGAATACGGGGGCGCATGCCAGCTACTGTGAGCTTAGTTATGTGTGGGGGGATGCCAGCTAGCTGGCTGCTGTGAGCTTGGATACGGGGAGGGGGATGGATGTCAGCTGCTGTGAGCTTGGACACAGGGGGTAGAAGCTCCCGTATTCAAGTGAGCTTGAATACGGGAGTGCATGCCAGCTACTGTGAGCTTAGTTATGTGCAGAGGGGATACCATCCAGCTGGCTGCTGTGAGCTTGGATACGGGGGGGGGGTGGATGCCAGCTGCTGTGAGCTTGGATACGGTGGGGGGTGGATGGATGCCAGCTGCTGTGAGCTTGGATACGGTGGGGGGGAGTGGGGGGGATGCCAGCTGCTGTGAGGCTTGGGGGGGATACGGTGGGGGGGAGGGGTGGGGGGGATGCCAGCTGCTGTGAGCTTGGATACGGTGGGGGGGAGTGGGGGGGATGCCAGCTGCTGTGAGCTTGGATACGGTGGGGGGGGGAGTGGGGGGGGATGCCAGCTGCTGTGAGCTTGGATACGGTGGGGGGGAGTGGGGTGGATGCCAGCTGCTGTGAGCTTGGATACGGTGGGGGGGAGTGGGGGGATGCCAGCTGCTGTGAGCTTGGATACGGTGGGGGGGAGTGGGGTGGATGCCAGCTGCTGTGAGCTTGGATACGGAGGTGGCTTGGAACTGAGAATCAGGGAGCTAACTTCTAATTCCAGTTGTGTTAGTTATATTCAGTAACATAAATACCATTAAGAAAAGAGGTATGAATTCACTTTTTGCCTCTAAGTATGGGTTAATTAGGACCTATATCAGTAAATCATTATGTTTAAAATAATTATTACAATCTGGTAAAATTTACTGGCTTTAAAGAATTCACAGAAAATTTAAAAAACCTGAAGAAATCCATATTTAATCTTTAAATGACAAGCATCATCAACAGATTTTTCTTGAATATCAGCAAATTTTATCAATTGATGATGTGACCCCTTTCCAATGATAAGGGCATTAGTCATTTATGATTTACATATAAGTGACTAATTTGCAACTCTTGGCTACATTATGTTACTGTTTATTTTCATGTTTTTTTTTTTTTAAATCATTTCAATGTAACTTGGTGATAAAGCAAGAAGAAGTTACTGAGAGTCAAAGAGACTGACAAGACCTTAGAAAGAACCAGAAACCTAATTCTTCACATGAAACAAATGATAAACTTCCATAACTGTTCAACACATGAAGGAGTGTGAATTGGGCAAACCTATCTACTTCTATTTACTAGAATTCATGAGGTTCTATCATTTTCTGGTAATTTTGATAGCAAATAAAGGTTGGAAGAACAAGTCTAAAACAATTTGCTTGCATACTTCTTGAAGAAAAAAAAGAGATAAAAATTTTAACTTGGAGCAAAAAACACACAAGAGACTTAAGCGTATAAGGCTTCAAGAACTATCATACAGTTTAAAGAACAAAGAAATTTACAAAAATAATATTTGTCTTATTTTAGCTCATGATATAAAAATATTTGTATAGTTTTTGTATCGAATTGAAGTAAAAATAAGTATAGATATTTACCTCGTCCCCCAACATGACATGAATGTGACAAGTTCGAAATTTAATGTGGGGAGCCTGAACACATGCAAACGTATCAACCATCCAACTGTGCATAAAATACTGCTGTCATATCTGGTCAGGTGCCCTTGCTGTTCATCTCAGTGTTCTTGACATGCTCCAAAGAAGAATCTGTAATGTGATAGGTCCTGACCTTGCTGCTTCACTCCAGCCACTTTCTAACCAGTAGGATGTGGCTTCCCTCTGTCTCTTCTACAAATATTTTCATGGTTTCTGCTCCAACAAACTTAGGTCACTGGTGCCCCCTTCTCAAGAATTTATTTGTGCAGTCAGACTGGCAACAAGGTCCCACCCATTTACAGTTAGATCAACCAAATGCAGCTGACAATTCTACTCCAGCAGCTTCTTTTCTCACACTTCCTGCCTGTGGAACTCCATTCTGTATACTTGCTTTCCTGACTGCGACAACCTTCAAGAATTTAAATGCAGTGTCAATTCCCATCTCTTATCCACTTGACTCTAGTCCTTTCTATATCATCCCATATATCTTGTTCTTTTCCTTTCTCTATACCTTTGCAACTGTCTAAACATCTGTGTTGCCATCCTTCTCTTGCCCTTTCTGACACACCCTGTAACTGGTTGTCTTTCTCTCCACTTGCCTAAACTTTTACTCTCTTATGCAGCCCCCTGTGCATCAGTGGCAGTACCACCTTGCTTGGGGTGAAATAACTAAAATATATATATATATATACATACACACACTCCTGATCAAAATTTTAAGACCACTTAAAAATCTTTAAAAAGAAATATTTTTTTACGGATACATTTTAAACTCCTCCCACTTAAGCTTACGAATACTACAATCTAAAAGGTTATGGAAACAAAAGGCTATATTCCAAACATTTTATTTAGAAATTTACATTTTTATAAAATAAAGCGATTTACACATGATCAAAATTATAAGACCAGAGACAAAAATTCTATAAAATTGTACAAAAAAGTGTATGAAAAGTGTATGAGTTCTACCTCCACTGCTTTTGATGACTTCAAAAATTCTGTCGGGCATGCTAGAAATAAGTGTTTTCATTAAGGTGTGGGGGATGTTGCTCCAGCTTCTGAAGATGGCTTCATGAAGTTCATTTTTTATTGAATATTGTTTGCCATTTCGATAAACATCTCGTCATTCATCCCCAAACATATTCAACTGGGTTCAAGTCTGGTGAGCATACAGGATGCCCCAAGAGATGGACCCCATTTTCTTGTAGAAAGGTCAAGGTCCATCTTGCAGCGTGGATTGCAGCATTATTCTGTTGAAATAACCATCCATCCACACACAAACGATAGCCCTCCATCTTCAGTGATGCTTTTTGCAGCATGCTAACAGAACCAGCCACTGTTTGAAAACCCTGCACCACCTGGAGCTCCATCATCCCTCTGTAAGAAAAGGCACCCCATACCATTAGAGACTCTCTACCACTATGACGTGTGGAGAAAATTTCAGGAGGCATGTTTTTGTTATGCCAATATCATTGGAAGCCATCAGGACCATCTAGATTTAATTTTTTCTCATCAGAAAACAGGACTTTTTTCCACTTCACAACGTCCCATGTTTGGTATTCACAACCAAACTTTAAGCGGTTCACCTTGTGACGTGGAAGCAGCCGAGGAATTTGTTTATGCTTTTTATTTACCATGCCTTTTTGTCTTAAGTGTCATCTGATGGTTACGGGACTGCAATCAGCATCTGTGACTGCCTTAATTTGACTAGAAGAAAGTCCCGCCTCTTTCATAACTACCCGTCTTATTCTCTTACTCAATGCAGGAGAAATTTTTGGGGGCCTACCAGAGGATTTTGCTTTTCCATAATTCTCACTGTTCTTTAGAAAGTTGCAAATCACAGTTTTACTGCGATTTACCTTAGCTGCGATCGCCCGCTGTGACAAACCTTGCTTATGGAATTCTAGAATTCGAGAATGCTCAACTTTGCTAAGTTTGCTTGCTTTAGGCATGGTAACACCTTTACGCAGTGATTGCTAATCTCTAACTGAACTAAAAACATTGGAATTACCATAGATCTAACAATTTATACCCCTGATCTTATTTTGATCATGTGTAAAGCGCCTCATTTTATAAAAAAGTAAATTTCTAAATAAAATGTTTGGAATGTAGCTTTTTGTTTCCATAACCTTTTAGATTGTAGTATTGGTAACCTTAAGTGGTAGGAGTTTAAAATCTATCTGTAAAAAAAAAAATTCTTTTTAAAGATTTTTAAGTGGTCTTGAATTTTTGATCAGGAGTATATATATATATATATATATATATATATATATATCTCAGACTGGCCTCTGTGGTGACCACTGATCCACCCTTTTGGTGCAATCACTGGGGTGGTATAACCTTGAGACACTGTACCTCAGGACCGGGCATCTCTCAGTATAATTTTTTTTTTCTCAGATGCATGTGTCTTTGGACAGAGATACAATGGAGCTGCACTTGACTGGAAGACAGAGATGTAACTGAGGGGTGATCCACACTAGCCAAAAAATGGTAGAAAAACAAGGTAAGTAAGTATCTTTGTGATGTGCCATTCCCCTTTAGGACATAGATGATCATGAATTTCCACTTGGCCCTCTTTCTTGTCACTCAACATATTTCCTTTTGATATGTCTCCTAAACCCTGCTTTGCTATCCATTTGCTGAAACTTATCAAATATGTCTCATTCTACTTTCCTGTCTCTTTCTTTCCTCGGTATGATTTTTTTCTCATTGGCATCTTCAACACCTCATCGTTGCTCACATGCTCAGCCCACAGTATCCTCAGTATCCTTCTGTAAAACCACATTTCTGCTGCCTCAAGTTAATTCTTGATGAGATTGTCTAATATTCACTTCCATACAGAAGAACAGATATCACAAAGAAGCCCAGTACTCTTTTCGTTTTCAATGAGATTTTCTTGTCTCTCAGTACTATGGTTAGCTTTTGCAATGCAGCCTTGGCCATGCGAATACATCTTTTTGTTTGTTTCAAGGTTTAACGACCTATCAATCCTTATGGGATCATTTAAGTTCATAACAAATGATTTTGGGTAAGGTTATATTATTTTTACAGAATCTTGGAAGATGCCTTGCTTTTTAAACTTTTCCATTGCTTTCAAGTTGCATTACTTTTTAAATTTTTTCCCCTGGTGAGGGTTGGATCTATTTTTGATCTTCGGATTTTTACTTAGATTATATTTTGTTGTATAGTTTGATCTTTCTGAGGAAGATCGCGAATACATCTCCGGATCTCAATGTCACACTTTCATCCTCTATCAGAACACTTCCCACGTATTTCAGTTGCTTTACTCGTTTTATTTTAGTTTCTCTGACCTGTCATTGGCATTTTGGGGTCTTCAAAAACATTTGTGCATTTTTTACTCTCATGTTCATGTAACATTTTTCCGCATTTTATGAGTTGGTTAATTTGGTAATTGTATTACACTTATGAAATATTGAAAAATTTGTTGCTTTATATTTTTTTCTGTTCTGAATATTTAACTAGATACCATTAACCACTGATTAATTATATTTTAGGTGGTGTAATTGATTAAAGCTTAAAACAAGAAATGGAAAGGCCGAATTAAGAGTTCTAGTTGGCTGCATTACATCCATTTTTGTGCCAATGCTCTTGAGAAAGATAATAATCCATCTCCTCCTGCTATGGTTAAATAGCAGGATTTGGAAAAAATCCTTATTCTCAAAAATAATTTTAATGTAGTATTCATTTGCAAAAAAGCAAGAAAATTCTTATAATCCAAAATATGTTCCTGCTCTAAATAATGCACAAAAGGTTGATAAGCCATAAAAAACAAAAATCAATCATATGTTAGATCAACAAGAGACCTCGAGAGAAACAGCTAATACTCAGCTAAGCATATAAATTGCTGACATTAACTCTTATATTATTGTGGACCTCATTTTTATTTTCACCTTTCAACCACTGTCTGGGGATGCTATCCCAGTGCACGACATCTTTGGAAAATTCCTGAAAACTAAGGCATGAATTAATCCAAGATTTGTGAGGGATATGAAGTACACAGAACTGTCTGGAAGGCATTGTGCTGTGCTAGTACCAAGTTGCTTAATCATAGATGAGCTCTGTGGGTGATGAACAAAAATGTGCCTGAACAGATGTCTGTGACAGGGATTGGCTAGCTAACAGATGTGCTCATAAAATATATATATATATATATATATATATATATATATATATATATATACACACACACACACATACATACACTGAAGCACCCATGATTCTTCTCATACACACTTTAAAATACATTTAAATACACTTGACACATACATTATTTTTACTTACATAGATTTATACAGACATTTATAGCCATTTTTTTTTTTATCGTGTCACTTCAAACAAGGCATTTTACTGCTACTGTTGCGCAGGGGGTTACATATGAGGAATGTTATGAAGAGTGAGAGGTTGCAGGGGGTGTCAGAATGAGAGTAGGCGAGGGAAGAGATTACTGATTAGAGTGGGGTGGACGAGGAGGAATGTTATGAGGAGTGAGAGGTTGCAGGGAGTGTCGGGAAGAGAGTACTAATGAGAGTGGGGTGGATGTAGAAAAACATGAGAGAGAGGATGTAAGTTAGTGAGACAGGAGATGACTATTGACTTTAGATTTAAATTCTTGGAGATTGTAACTGTCAGGAAAGCAAGTATGCAGAAGAGAATTCCATGGGCGGGAAGTGCAAGAAAAGAAGCTGCTGGAGTAGAAAAATAAACATCTGTTACTTTTTTTTTTTTTTTTACACATTGCTTACACATAATCAGACAGTTTCCTACATTTAAAAATGATCATCTTTTGCTATATTACACACAACATGTATCTGACCAATAAAATCAAAACTTAAACATACTGTCTCTTTGTTATTTGAAAAATTTTTAAATCTGCGTCTTACTAAATTTCTGAAGAAGCTGAATAAAGTGAAACATTAAAGACTTTTTCTACTTGTTGTAGTCATCTTGTCAGATTTCAATCCATATATTCAACTCATGTGTATGTAACGATGTCAAATACATAGACAAAGAGGATAATCCAAGAAGATCTATTTAATATTAAAGAGAGAGATCCATATAGATATTATCTGGAGCAATATAATATACATAAAGGTTTTCCTATATATATATATATATATATATATATATATATATATAAATAAATGGAGGAAGAGGACATGCAGCTTTCTAAAAAAAAAAAAAAAGTCCATGTTTTACAAGCTGAGAAATGTGTGTATAAAAGCAAAAGGCGTATAAATGTTCATGTCAAGAACAAATATAATGTCAAGAATAAGTAAATTATAGTTCAGTTTAAACATTTTTTTCTCAAATTTTTAAAGGCAAGATATATTTTAAGCATTCTTTATCATAATATGATAAAAAAAAAAAAAGAAAGTCTTCAACAGAATTTCTATATTGACAAGTTTTAACCTGAAACACCTTATATTAAATAATTCACCTTCAGATCAAGAGTGTTTTAGACTACTTGGTAATGATACTTCTCAGCGAGATTCAGTTCAGTTACTCTTGAAGAAATTGACATTTTTTTTTTTTTTTAATCATATCATCCCAAGCAAGGCGAAAATGCCACTGATGCACAGGGGGCTACGTAAGAGTGAAAAGATTGGAAAGGAGAAAAACCGGAAACCACATCCTAAACAGGAAACAAGGGATGAGCCTCTTCACCTGTTCAATAGACGTGGGTGGATTGTGAACCAAGGAGTGGATGGTTCATACTCCCTTTCAGTCATTTGAACAGTAGAGGTTTATCTCTCATATCCTGATTTTTGGGTTTCCAGTTCCTTCTAAAGCCTATTTCCACACTTCACTTCTCAGGTCTCTGTTATTCATTATTTAAATATGAGATTATCTTTCCGACAGCGCCCTTTATTAAGATCTTACAATAACCATTGAAAAACCGACAACGTTAGACCTTTGTGTCCTCAACAGAAAACAGTGCACCCCACCAGCCCAAAATAGGGGAGGGTTCTTGGCACAACTATTATTTTCATTACCTACACTCCTTGGCAAAGTATATGGGTTTTAAAAAGTGATGATTTAAATCGTAATAAAACCTAAACATATAATGAAAGCAAATTTATACATTTTCTTGTTCTTGAAAATTGACAAAAAAAATTGTAAGCATTTATTTCATTGTGTATTTACAACATTCTAAAAACTTATACAATTAAAACTAACGCAATGCAATATTTATCATTTACTAGTTTATAAAGAATTAAATATGGAAACAATTTTCTATTCATAAACATTTACTAAATTAAAATATGTGAACCAATTACTTATTTGCCATTTTATAAAGTTTTAATCAATTGGCAATAGGCCAATGTTTTGCCAATCATTCCAATAAATAATAGTATGAATAAACAATCTAATATATAGTGTTTATTATTTCTGTTGTCAATTCTCAAAAACTAAGTAAATATATAAACTCACTTTCATCACATGCTTAGGTTTTATTGAAGTTCTAATCACCATTTTTTAAAATAAACATTGGGAAGGAGTGAAGGCAGTTAAAATAAAAATAAAGTCAAAGAAAAAAAAAACCTTTTGAAACACCATTTTATTGTAGGTACGAAATTCCTAGATTGTTAAAAAATCGCATTCTTATATTTATTTACTAAATTAACTTTTTTCTGTATTTGGCAATATATCATTTGAAAATGTTATTGATCTAATTATGGTTGCTCAAAATCAAAAATTTCCTCCAGTTGTTATTTTGCAAGAGATCATTCTTTTCTAATTACAGCCTAAATTTTGACATATATATATATATATATATATATATATATATATATATATATATATATATACACACACACACACACACAGAGTGCAATGAATAAATAATTGTCATTTAAACTAAAAATAATACTGGCATCGTAGTTTAACAGATGTCTTCACCAAAATTACGAATAACTGAAAATACCATTAACTAAAAAAAAAAAAAAACATTGGTTTCAACCACAGCCTTCAGTCAATTTTGGAATCTCCTGCAACTCTTCTAGATGGTATCCTTGGTTAAGTTGCTAAATGCTGTTATTATCCTTACCTTCAGTTCATCTTTGGTATTACAAAAGATTTTACCGATCTCTTGCTCAACTATGCCTCCATACATAATCAAGGGGGTTGCAATCTGGGAAGTTAAGTACTTAAATGTTAAGTACTTAAGATGTGAAATTGCTGACAGCCATAAATGGGTTCCCCTGCTTGTGAAGTATGGTGCAGAGTCCTGTTGCTAGGCATCGGGTCTTCCAGCAGCCACCCTCCTGAACCAGCAAAGCATGACCTCCTCAGGACATTTGATATAGGTCTTCAATGTTGAGTTTAAAGTCCAGTTGGAAGATCAACAGAAGCATTAAAACACCATGATTTTTCAGTCTAAGCTGCTAATTATATTATCAGTTACAAAACCTAGTCTGCTCCTTAGTCATAAAATAATCCCTTATTGTGCCAACAGAAAAGTATATTTTATTTCCGTTTTTTAAATGCCAAATCACTTATAAACATGGGCTACTATGGCTCTCTACAGATTCTTTTACCTTGTCTGTGAATGGCAATATTTTTGGAAAGACAGTTGAGTGGTTTCCTGTTGCCTTCTCTACAGTTCTGAATTCAGAGTAGTCCTGTCCCAAAACTGATAGACAGCCAAAACTAAAAAAGCTACAGGTTATTAAAGCCAAAAAAGAATTGAAAAGTGTAGGTTATTTAAAGCCAGAAAATAATTTCATATCGTAAAAATTATGTAGAGATAATGATTTACTAATACAATTTCTATTAATTAACCCATTGCTAGGAAGAGAAAGAAAGGGCTCAATTCATATCTTTTCCAACGGTATTTGTACATAAGTAAGTAACAAATCCAACCAGAAGCTCTCAGATTTCCGATTCTGACCCAATATCCATTACACCACCTGTGCATCCAAACTTACAGCACCTGGTATCCCCATGCAATCATCCACCTTGGTACTAATCAGGTTAAACATTACTTAAGTGATTGCATGAGAACTGGAGTTTCAAAACATGGTTACTAAGTCACTTGTATTTTGTTACTGTACAGTCTAAGATATACAATAATACAACCTGAACACTATGATGCTTTTACAATAGGACCTTAAAAAAACTGAAATAAAATAAAATCAGCCACCGTACAATTTATGAAAGTACTTGATTTATCGTGTTGGGATGAAAAAACTACAGAATGGAAAAAAAAAAAAAAAAAAAAAAAAAAAATTATATATATATATATATATATATATAGTGTGTGTTTTGGCAGCATTTTTCATTAATGCAGGTCTCATTGAATAATATAGACAAGTTTTGTCTATTAATTTTGTGTAGGATCCATTCATACCGTCTGATATGCTTGCTGGGGATATCGTTGAAAGACAACAAAAAACCACAGTTATTGTTGCTTTTTTTTTTTTTTATCGGGTCTAAGCTTTCGGCTCACATAAGCCATTAGCAAAGAATAAATATTAACACACAGTAAACTTAGAACATTTAAGTCATTAACAATAAAGAGAATTAAATTGAAGATACGAGTCCATCTCTAACGTGGTGGATGGCCGAAGACAGTGACAAAATAGTGGCGTTGCGGTCCCTGATCCAATTACAGGCATTTGAGTATGTCATTGGAAATATCAAAATTGATCGAATTCAAACCAGGATTAAATTGTTTAATGTAGATTGCTTCCAGGATTTTGAGTTTCTGTTTATTATTTTTTTGTTTAAGTATGTATGTGTTATCAACGAGCATTTTTCTCAGAAGTGTGCGTTGATAACCATGTTGCTTTAAATGGCGGAATATATTTGTATATATATATATATATATATATATATATATATATATATATAAATGATATATGATTAAATAAAAAGAAAACTAGAGGATTATTGTATTTAACTTGCCTACGCATTTCGACCTGTAATGGACTTTATCAAGGCAAAAAGACGAAATAAGCTTTATTCCAAATTACGTATCTATAAACAGTGTTGGCAACTATAAAAAAACGCTTTCAAATCCTTCAAAAATATTTACAGAAAATTTTAGTTTTAGAACTTCTTCATGTGTAGTTCAATGTCATGAGATGATAAAATGAAGGGAATTCGACCATTTTCCTTGGACTTTTTATATGTTACTCTGTTTCAGTATCATTTCCATAAGAAAAGGTGAGATTGCAAAAAAAAATGGGGTGCAAATTAATATTTTGGTAGTACTGGGTGGCAGCGCTCTTGAGGACTTGCCTTCTGAAAGTTTTCATCTTTTTTGCTTTGATAAAGTCCATCACAGGATGAAACGCGTAGGCGAGTTAAACAGTTTTCCTCTTGTCTTTTTATTTAACCAGCCTGTCCTTAATCTCAGATCATAACTGAGTGTGTGTATATATATATATATATATATATATAATGTATCAAGGCAGTAAATAATTTTCTAAACATATACTGTTAAATATAAGAGACAATGAATGTCTATGTTTAATCATGAGTCGTTCTAAACGTAGTTTGGCTTTAATTTCAGTTGAAAATAAAGACAAAAATTCTCCAACATTTGGATTATTGTATGACCGTCTAAATAACCTCTCTGAAGATGGCTCATGTGAGCCAAAAGCATAGAAGCAAATTAATAAAAAATTATCCAAATGTTGGAGAATTTGTCTTTATTTTCAACCGAAATTAAAACCAAAATACGTTTAGAATGGCTCATGACGTTATATATATATATATATATATATATATATATATATATACACACACACACACACACACACACACACAACTGATCATAATTATTAGGCCACACCATTTTTAAGAAATGAGGTATTTCATACTATTTTTCGTATTTATTGCCAAGTGGATAATTCTAAGTGAAAATAGAATGGTCCTTTTGTTATTATTTTACTTCCTTGCCTTGTAAAATTTTGCTAAGATGAACTGGTCCAAATCACCCTAAATTTTCTTCATTCTTTTATTCATAAAACTGCAATATCAGTAATTATTAAATATTCATTAATTCATTTGATGCACATGTGCAATATTAACAAAAGAATCATTCCGTTTTTATTTACAATTATTCACTTGGTAATAAATACTCAAAATAGTAAGAAAAACATTTTTTTTTAAAACACTGGGGTGGCCTAATAATCATAGCCAGTAGTGTGTGTGTGTGTGTGTGTGTGTGTGTATATATATATTTTTTTTAGGTGTGTATTGACATGTGATTTCTTGATAAAATGCAATAACAGGAAGCAAAATTCATATTGCATATCAAGCAGAGATTAGTCTATTATAAAAAAAGAAACATTAAACTAATACATAGTGAAAATAGTAATAAAATAAATTAATGACAGTCTATCAACTGAGTAAGAGAAATCAACAGAAAAAAGGAGCAAAAATTTTGAATAGTAATTTAAAAGGTGTTAAAATTTTAATTCTTACTAATAAATACTATATTTGACAGCGTAATAGATGCACAAAAATGCGGGTTTAAAAGCTTAAAAGATCCACGGCAAAGAAAACTTTGAGGGGAGAATAAAAAAGCACCACCATTATTTCCGAAAGGCATCTCCCAGAAAAGTTTAACATATTTAAATACATCAGGTTTAAAGTGAATTAAAGCGAATTATCAGAACATTTTAAAGAACTAACTATAGTAAAAAGCATCACTGTATATAAAAAGTAAGTTAAATTGAGTTTTGTTTCACGGCATATCAACCTCTGTGGGTTACTTAATGCCGAAAAGGTGGGATTTTAAGGTATTTTTTTTAATGTTCGATTATAGTAAGATCGATTTAGTCAGATTTTAATGAAAATTTTTTATTTTTATTCTTTTTTTATTTTAAAAAAGCTGTAAATGCCTTCTAGTTTTGTGTTTTGACCCCAGTTTGGTGGGGAATTATTTGCCCATAGCTGGGACCCTAACAGGTGCTACCACCCCAGGTCAGGGTGGACCAGGGAACAATAGAAATTAAGAAGTGATTCCATACTCCTCACAACCTCCCAATCAGAGGCCTTGCTGCCAGATACATATTTACATGGGCATGTCCATAAAACAGTTTTCAGCCTATTTCAACATGTCATGCCTGAAGCAAACGGTCAGTACATTGCAAAAGCACTTTAACTCATCTGGTTCAAACTCCTCCAGAATCTTTTGAACAGGTATATTCCTTGTTTTCTGTTTAGTACTGGCTTTTTGATTGATTCCTCAAGTAGGTACCTCTACATCTTTCATGAAACCCAAGTTTTAATATAAATTTTGATAAATGAAAATTTTCTTGAAGCTTTCATTTTAGCTTTATTCAAAAGCCAAAGATTAAATTTATTATTTCCAAAAAGTAAAATACTCTGTAATCTATTTTTCAAACAGAAATTATACTGATTGGAATCTGTTTTTTTTTTTTCCTTTTTTTTTTTTTAAATAGCTGATTGGTAACCTTTTTACCAGTCTTTCATTGCAATATAATCTTTATTAAAAAAAATTTTCTAGAAGTAAAATATACTTTTCTGAAACTTTGAGAAATATTAGCTGATTTAATGGACAATTAATGTGATTTGAAACTTACTTAGAAAAAAGAGAAAAATTTATTTTTAAAACAAACAGTAGCAGTGATTTACGTAACTCAATGCCTAACAAGCATTGATAAGGTGTTTACATGTTTATTGCTGTCCTACAGAGTCAGTCAGTTAAAGTGCCATACATGATACACACTTGGGCGATCATGTCTTGAAAGAGACACTACTGACTGGGCAGAAGATTATCCTGCAGTAGGTTGCCATTGTCCTACAGAGATTATCTGTTAAAACCTAATTTAAGAAAATGACAGGTGAATACTTTCTTTATATAAATATGACTGAAATATTTCCAACATTTTTAGGATTATTGAGGACTTCACCTCAATAATCCTAAAAATGTTGGAAATATTTCAGTCATCTAATTGTAGGAATGTTGACTCTAAATTTACTAACACATCACTCAATAAATCTCAGGCCTAACTAATAAAACAACAACTTTTCAGCAAAATTCATTTTATTCATCAACAGTCTCCTCGGGTGATATACTGATTCCAACACTTCTCTAACAATTTGATGTCTTTTTTGTAGAACAATTTGTTTTTGGCCACAAAATAAATATCACTTCTTCACTGGAGCCAAATCTATTTCCCTGGAGCATTCTTTTGAGGTCTGTAAACAGCCTGTTGTAGCTGGGGGCCAGATCTGGAGAATACGGTGGATGCAGAAGCAATTTGAAGTGCAATTCATGTATTTTTGCTATTGTTGCAATTAACTTGTGACACGGTGTGTTGTTTTGGTGAAAGACCAATTTCTTCTTCATTTGTGGCTGTTTTTTTTTTGGTGATTTCTTTCAAACACACCAATAATGCCATATAATATTTGCTATTGATGGTTCTTTCTTTCTCAAGGTAATCAATGAACAAAATACCTTACGGAGGAGCAAAGCTTACCTGCTGATGTTTGTGTCTGATTACTTTAGACGGCTTTCGCCTGCTGTTGTCTACTCAGCTAACTGCCAATTTGATACCAGAGTGAAGTGGTGGATCCAAGCTTCATCCAATGTCACATATTTATGCAAAATCTCCTGATGTTGAAACAGTTGCAAAAAACGCTCTGAATCGTCAATGCGTTGTTTTTAATTGAATGTGCATAAACGTGGTGCCTACTTTGAACACAGCTTTCTCATTGACAAATGTTCATGCAAAGTGGTGAATACACTGCCTTCTAATATGTTCAACTTCTGTTATCATACACAACTTTAATTTACAATCAGCCAAAACGAGTGTGTGGAGTTATTTTTGGTGTTTTCCAGGACAACTGCCGATTTTGGGCAACCTCAGTGTTCAGCATCATTTGTATCTGTACAACCACGTTTAAAGTAAGCATACAACCTCTTAACTGTTGTTTCCAATGGAGCAGTGTCCGAATAACACTTATCAAGCCACTGCCTTGCTTGAACAGTATTTCCCACCCACCCCCCCATCAGAAAGTAATGCTTTTAACACACAAAATACAGTTTTTTTTCAATTGTTTTGAAAATTTCCAATAGTAGCGTCACTTCAATAACTAATTTGTAAACTAATAATTTTGTCACATGCTATTTGAAGGTTAGTCCTTCATAAAAATCTTATGGATTTTTATTAGTGGTACCATCTATGTGTCAGGCCCGAAACTTATTAAGTGAAGTTTTATCATCATTAATCTTATTTTCTGAAGATGTCATAGTTTTTTTCTTCAGACACTAATGTCCTTTATATATATATATATATATATATATATATAATCAATTAAAAGCTTACCTAATTAAATACTTAGTTTTTATTAAACTTTTTTTTATTTTACTATTCAAAGCAGATCTTTGGGAAAGAAGTGACTATCTGAAAGAAAGGAAAAAGAAAATGATTTTCACCCACCGGATCCTGCATTTAACTAATAAAACAACATTTGCAGATTGAATTTAATTTCTAAAAATTTCATTAAGTGAAGTTGAACTTTGGGGAACAGATTTAAAAAAAGAAAAAAAAATTACCAAGATTTTAAAAAAATAATTTCATAAATAAATTCATTCATTTGTGAATAAGTCCTGAGAGTTAATCTGACAATTATTTCATTTTTGCAACAATTTCCAAATCTATGTTTTTCACCAGAAACAGAAGTGCTAAAATTCCTGTAGTAAAATCTGGTTCTAATTTTTAATCAAAATTTCAAACATACTAGATAACATTCAGAAATAGTTTTTTAAAAGTTCAGACTTTGCTCTTAATAAAAACAAAGTTTTATCATCAAATGTTTGTTATTAAGTTTGCAGCCTTTTTTTTTTTCATTATACCAAGCTGTTGTTTTTTATCCTCTTTTCAATACTCCTTGTATCCAGTCTGTTCTCTCTCAGTAATCACCTGCACATTAGTGGCAGGGTGGTCCTACTTTGCTCAAGATGAAAAGATTAAAAAATAAAAAAGTAAAAAATTAAAGAGAAAAATATTTGTGCCTTCTGCTGTTCAGCTTTTGTCATTACCCACAATAATGTACATTGTGGTGCAGTGGATATCAGCTCAGAACGAAAAATCAAGGAGCCGAGTTTGAATTCCAGCTGAATTCATTGCATTCACTTACGCACACAATACCCTTGGGAAAGGTATTAATCCATCTATTCCTTCTAGTTATGGGTTAAATAACAGGACAGATTGGGTTCTATAGCCATGGTCAGCAAACAGTCTACCGCAGAAAGCAATGGCAACCTACTGCGGGATAATCTTCTGCCCAGTCAGTCATGTCCCTTTCAAGACATGATTGCCCAAGCGTGTATCATGTATGGCACTTAACTGACTGACCCACAAGAAACAAATATTTCTGGTGTTAAGAAAAGACTTTTTTAAATGAAAATTTAATTTTAACAATTGCTGAAAATTTTTAAAAAAATGGCAGGGTATTGTCAGTGGTCAGGTATTAATGCAAGCTAATAATATTGTATGTGCAGGTGGTATAATGGTTAACAGCCTATAATGAGAAATCTGGTAACTGAGTTTAAATTCCAGTGAAATTCATTACATTCACTTACATGCAAATAACCTTGGCAAAGGCATGAACCCATTTTTTCTCATCCCAGTTATGGGTTGTGGTATAGGACAGACTAAATTGGATAGCCTTGGTTGACAAGCAGCCTACTACAGAAAATCATCTGTTTCATCCATCATGAATTAAGAGTGATTGCTCAAGTGTGTATCACATATGGCACTTAACTGACTGAATAATATCACTGCTTTATAAAAATCAGTAATGAATTTTAAAAAATACCATAAGAAACATGTTAAGGTGAGTCATCAGTGATGTGCCTGGGTTACTTAAGTTTTGTGTTTTACCACCTAAAACTGGAACTGCTTGACCACTATAGGATGAATTTAAATTTTATACAAAAATACAATATTCTTTTCTATTTTTTTTTTTTAAAAACAGAAAGCATCCTTACACTATTCAAATTATTCGGGCTATTGCCCGAATCTTTGCTGCCATGTTTCTGTCATTTTATGTTCAAGCCTTCTTCAGGTGCTAGAAATTTCAAACCAAGCCAACATCAACATCCACTGGGTCATGTGTCCTCAAGGATAACATGGCTCAGTGGATGTAGACTGGGATTAGTTCCAGTGACTTAACCCAAGAAGTTCAGAGTTCAATACCAAGATACATCAGTGGTGAAAAAATAATTTTAAAGAGTTAAAGAGTGATAACTACATGGCTACCAGAAGTAGCATTGCACGTGGAATAAAAATGATACTCCAAGTATCATATTAAAGGGTTCAGTTCAAAATTCCCAGCACCTGAAGAAGGACAGAGTGTAGAATGGTTGAAACATAAATATGGCAAAAAAGATGAGGACAATAGTTCAAATAATATAGATAGTGTAAATACTGTATCAGAAGGCATCCATACAGAAAGTGTCCTTGTTTCATGCAGTATTTAGTTGTAATACTCACTGCATTTTCTTTAACAAAAGTACGATTTTTTTTAGCTTTTTCCAACAATCAGACTATTGAGGAGAATAAATATAGACACTCGCCCACACTATTTTGCAGACTAGAAGTGATTTTTTTTTTTTAAATTTGAGCATTTAACAATTAAAATCTTATATAACTAACATCATGTTACTTAATCCCCTACCAAAACTGAAAACGAATCATTATTATAGACATATGAAACTGAAGAATCCTTTAAGACATTTTTTGCTTCTTGAAATTCAACAGAAAAACTGAAAACTCAATCTCAAGGTGAAATGTGCCACCAGTGCAGATATTGTCATTAAATCTACCTTTGACACTTAAATTAACTGGTCAGCTCATGAAAACAGGAAACATTTCTTCCTCAACCAACCACATTTGTCAGAATCCAAAAATATTGACTGACTGTAATCATTTTAGAAAAAGTTCTTATTCATAATATTAGTTATAATATCAAATTAATCGCTAATGTAAAGAGCTATCAGTACTTTCTTTTTATTTATAGATATCAAGTTTAAAACTGCTCATGTCATCGATAATTGTACCTCCGATGATATCTTTTCCGCAAATTCATTATAATACCATTTCAAACTTGACATTTGTAACTAAAAGAAAGATAGAATATTGTTTTTGTTTTGCTTGCTTAATGGCAGGCATATCAACTCCTTAGGAGTCATTTAATGATGAAATTTAATTTTCTTGGGAGCCATAAGAGTTATAAAAATATGTTGTTCTGCTTTCATAATTGAATACATGGTAGATGATACTCAGCTTCTGCACATATACATGTTTGTGTGAACATGACTACTAGAGGTTATATGTTGAAATACAGTTTGACTTCTTTAAAAAAAATTGTAGGATATTATAGGGATTAATGTCATGAAAGTTCTTTCATGAAGTTAAAATGCTCAACTACTGGATAGCACACAGCTAACTCACTTTGCCAACACTCAAAAATACACAATTTCATAAATTCCTTCAGACAAAAGCAAATCCTTTTTGAAAAAGGTGATAAATTATTTAATTGGTCAAGACAGTGACAGAGAACAAATCATTTGCATGAAATAAAGTCAGTCAAAAAATAACAAACTAAACAAAGAAAGCTTTATTCTTTCTCCTCCTCATTCAGCAGACGGCACAAATGACATGAACCCATTTTTGGAGTAAGGTATTTTTCTCCTTGTTCATCACACTCTCCCTGTTGCACAGTAACAACTAAGAGCAGGTCTTAAGTCATGTGATTCTCCTTGGAATAAACAATTACTTCTCCGGATGAGTTACTTCCTAAAGAATCATCAGGTGTACCTGATGGTGACCAAATTGCTTGCTTCAGAGGACATATTCAAGGCATAAATCTCTTGACCTCCAATTACTCGCTGCTAGTATCACTTATTGACATACTGGAGCTAAATAAAATGGGCACAGGTCCTTTATATAACATGGCATTCCATCAATAAGAATTGTGTGGGCTACTAATCCCGGTTACCCATCCCAGTTCATTGGCCACATGGGAATTTTACCCATACAGTCTCCGAGGCTGTATTGCGATCATCAATGCCTTGTATCCAGACCCTATAGCAGTAGATCCTATTTTCAGTCAAGGGTGACATTATCTTTTGGCGTTAGATTGAGCCAGTATACAGCCTCTACTATTGAGTACCATTTCCCTGGGACAATTCATTTGATGCTGCAGTGATATCATTCTATGACTCCATTGCCAGAAGATACATATATGCAACAAAAATGGATGTGGATCCCCATTTATCCGAAAGATGAATAATTTACTGTGGAATGTCATTTCATTGTCAGCAAGGATTTCAGCTGGAGGACCCCATTTGAAAGATAGGGCTCTTAAATTGCTGATTGCACTGGATGAATCTTATCAATATAGCTATCGCCATATAATGAATTAAGCAGGACAGCATTGTAATAGTGTCACTTAACATCTGCCATTGCACTGGGTCATGTCCACTTACAATCAAGTCCATGTATCATGAACATGCAATTTTCCCCTCAGTAAACACGCATGTCATAGGTCAATAAACTGACATTCTTGGCATTTCTTAACTTCTGTTCTGGCCACTGCTTTTGACACCATAAGATCAATTTGCATTGCAAAGTACAGGGTTCTTTTGATATTAGGATGTCCACTTTGATGATGTATGGTCCTTACCTGATCGGCAATGCACTTGCTTATTGGTGCTGTACAGACAATTTCTATAGGCTTTGTTTATTTATTGTATCAAGCCACCTATGTGCTCTATTATCAGCTTGGTACTGGTTGGATCTAACCAACATTACACCCACAGAGAAGTAAACTCTTTGATTAATTTTTCCAGGGTACTGAGCTACTTAGAAATGGGCATCTCGCTCGAGGCCTTTGTGTATACACTGGCCTTCCCCCGTTAGAGTGTTTAATATCCATCCGTGAACACATGCAGAGTCAGTAAATAGGGGTGTAGTTTTGTTTCCTTCCATTAAATTGCTGTATTGACACCCTTAAGTATGGCGTCCAGCTCTGCTACATTTATATGCTGAATGTCATTCTCTCAACACAACCAGCACAAATCCTCCACAACATCCTCTTTTACCTCTACGGACATGACAAAACTTGCATCGAGCCATAACTCAAACTCGTGTTTGTCAACACACCACTTCACCTGTGTAAGCTTGTCCTATTATACTTTGGTCGCTACATGTGATTTTCAAGGGTGTGTCTATTACTTTATCATCCCAATCAAATCTAATTTCAGTAGCTCTGCATTTAATGAAGGTAGTTGCAACACAGAGCTATCCACAACCAGAATGTATCCCATCAATTTTCCATGTCAAAATATCAGGTATTTCATTTGCCTGCTTCCAAGCATGTCAATTCTGAGAAGTATGTCGAACCCAACAATTCTCTATCAACAACCAAAACATCAATTTTAGCTGGGTCACCTATGGTGGAGACTTACCTCACCAAAGAAAGAGAAGGTGGTTTGTCTGCACATGTGTTCGTAAACATCATGGAACCGTGAGGCGAGCTCATGCAAGGCAGTTTTTGAAACGACATGGCGCATGAGTCATTGGCGAAACCAAGGCTTTCATGTGTAAGAAATTACAGTTTCTTGCTTGAGACCAAAAACACTTAAAAAGAGACAACTTCTGATTCAGAGGCAGTTTGGTGTTGGCGATTTGTGAAGGCTACACATGTTCGGGAGAGTGTTTTGTTTACGGTGCGCAGGAAACAGAGTCCCGAGTAAAGCAGTGTTTTGGGTTCTACATGGAGCAGCTGGGAGAACGGATCCAAGCGATCATTAATTCATCTAGCAACTACACTCTGAGAAGAAACAAATACTATTTCGGCAAATATCATGCTTTTCATTATGGACAGCAAAGTCTTTGATGTCCAGTTGATTCCAGAGTTCAGTGGCACTGCAACTGATATGCCAATCATCAAGTGGATTGAAAATGCAGAGTTGCGAACTCTGTGCTATGGATAAAATTGAGCAAATTCTACCATTATGACTCCGAGGCGGTGCTCTTGCTGCATACAGGCAGCTCAACAAGGAGCAGAAAGTGAATGCAGAGCAGATTAAACGGGCCCTAATGACCGCATATGCAATAGATGTAATCGATACATACGATCAATTCATTACTCGGCAACTTCGCTCAGGTGAAACGGTGAACGAATTTCTGGCTGAACAATATTGTTTAGCTCGGCTGGTTGAGAGATCACTGCCTGAACGGTGGATGATATGTGCATTTGTTTCGAGGTTGCCACAATATGTTAGGCAACTTCTTCGTGCCTCATCCTGAATGGAGACCATGACATTGGAGCAGCTTCTGACTTGAACATGGGCTATCATAACCAACAATGGAAGCTGTAAGGAATCGGTCACTGCATCCACTGGCAAAACACATTCAGATGAGGAGTTGCTCCCTGATAACTCACGCAGTGAAACCTTTCTTTGCTACAAGTGTTCTGGGCCCAACCACATGGCGAAGGATTGTATGCAAGGAAGTCAGACAGTCGAGTGCGTAAGTCTCGTCGTGAAACCCAATGCTTTAGATGCAATAAACTTGGACATGTATCATCAAGATGCCAGGGAAACGCCCAAGGGGAGGAGACATCAGCGCCAGTCTCCTCCTAGAGCAAGTGAAATTGCCCACCGTAAAAGTACTTGTGGATGGGCGAGAATGCATAGTTCTAGTGGATTCCAGCTGCTCGCAGACGCTGGTGAGCAAAGCTGTGTCGCCATTGGAGACAGAAGGAAGTAGGAGTGCTGACAGCCAACGGAAAGACTTTGAAGTGCTGAGGGCACAGCAAAATAAAATTGGAAGTTGGGCAGGCTCAGCCTGTGAACATTGAGGTCCTAGTTGTGGATGGACGATTGTTGGGTTTTGACCTCCTCCTTGGCATCGACGCGATCAAAGAGCTAGGAGGTGTTCGCCTAACTGAATTGAGTGAAGCATACTTTAGAGACCTGGATGATGTGCTACCATTTCTATTGATGAGCCCGATTTCAGTGTGGCATTCAATGAAAGGCAAAAGTGTGGACTGCAACATGGAAATGGGCAAGTGGTCGCTTGCCCAGCGAGCTGAGGAATAACGTACAAGAGAACACAGTGCCAGACCATGCCCGGGATGCATATGAGAAAGAACCCTTGCTATGGCAGTGTAACGGATGGTTGCTGCCATATCCCGAGGAGGAACTTGGTCTACCTAAGGGTCTAATTCCCTAGATGGCAGTCATGCAAGAACACAAGCAAAGGTCCAGCCATTACTCAACTATCAAAAATTTAACAGATTTGTAGAAGCATTCACTGTCGACACCGAAGTGTGCGCGCAAAAGCTCAGAGAATGACGACAAGGAGTTGAGGTGCCGCTTTTAGATCTGCAACATGCCTACTTACAAATCCACATTGACAAGGAGCTGTGGCCATTCCAAAGGGTCATTTTTAAGGGCAGGCAGTTCTGCCTTACACGATTGGATTTTTGCCTAAGTGTGGCACCACTCATCGTGAAATTTGTCATCGACACTATAATGTCCCAAGATAGTGTAATCAAAAGTGCCACATCAGCTTACTTTGACAACATTTTTAATCAATGAGAGCCTGGTTTCTGCAGCACACGTTCGACAGTACTTTTCAGATTACAGCCTAGTCTGTAAAGACCCAAAACGGCTAGGAGATGGAAGTAGGGACCTCGGTCTGCAGGTTTGGGGAGAGAACGGTATTCTCCGATGGAAGCAGGGTAGAAAGATCCCGGAAATTCCCAACGTGGTAACTCGTCGACGTGTATTTTCTATTTATGGGAAACTCGCGGGCCACTTCTGTGTGTGGCTGGCTGAGGGTGGCAACTACATTCGTCAAGTGCCAAGCAAGTGCAATGACCAAGAGATGGGACGATGAAATCAGAGATGCCAATCTACATATGCTGGAAGAGACAATGACCAGAGTGCATGAAATGGACCCTGTTGGGGGAGACTGGTACATGGATGCAAGTTCGTCGAGGATGCTTGTTGGTTGCGCCTGACCAATGATGCTAGGCATATCAATCTGGCTGAACTAGATGCAGCAGTCAAAGGCATCAACCTGGCCCTTCAATGGCAGGCCACAGTGTTGCATCTGGTCACCGATTCAGCATGCGTACATCGGTGGATATCCGACACCATGACTGGGAAGGCACGTGTGAACACAAAGGCAGCTGGTGAAATGCTAGTGAAATGGCGCATGGGAACACTGCGGGCATTGGCAAAAGAATATGGATCGATCACGGATGTCACACTGGTGAAATCCTGTCAAAACAGCACAGATTGTCTCACCAGAGTGCCACACAAGTGATTGGATCTACACAAAGAGGGAAAAGAACCAGTCCCGGAAATTTGCACTGCGATGGGGAACTGACTGAATGAAAGTCAAGTGGCTGACGTCCACCAAGAAAGTGGACATGAGGGCGTGAAATGAACATTATACTTCGCCAGACTTATCGACCCACTAGTGTCGAAAGAAATCCTGTGATCGGTTGTCAAAGCCTGTGAAGCCTGCCAGTCAATAGATCCAGCACCAATTCAGTGGAAGAAAGGAAAATTGAGCGTGGAAAACAACTGGAGTAGATTAGCAATGGACATAACCCATTACAATGGCGAGCATTTTCTAACGCTCATTGATTGCAGTCCCATCAGGTTTGCAATTCGGTGGACATTGCGTTGGCAAGATGCACAGTGTCATTCACCAGTTGAAGATGATTTTCTTTGAACAGGGCCTACCAACTGAAATATTAACTTCACTTGCAGACGCTTCAAGGAGTTTGTGAACAGCTGGGGTGTGCAGTTGAGGTTCTGGTGCATATGTTCACTGGAATGGAATTGTAGAATGCAGCCACAGAAGCATTTAGATCATTGCAGCAAGTAAAGGTTGTTCCGCGTTGGAGGCTGTTTATTGGTATAATATCACGCCAAAGGATGACATCTCGCCTTCCACAGCACTGGCTGATGTGTTGTATAATTACCACATCCAAGTAAAAGACTTGGAAGCCAAATGTCCACCAGAACCATGGATGATCGGAGGAGGATATGAAGAAGGTGATGTTGTCTGGGTCAAAACTCCGTAGGGCAAATGCACAACCAAGTTCAGGAGCGAGCAGGTAACCAAAATTGTCAGCCAACAGACAGTGTGAATTGATGGTGTACCACGTCATGTCAAAGACCCGCGGCCATTTTCAAGATCATATACATCGTTGAGCGATGAAACCGACACAGAAGAGAGTGAGTGGTTTAACTTGGGGTCAGGTCAACTAAGTGATGGCTTCGATAGTCTACTAACTGTGGATGCTGACGTGCATAACGAAACCACAGATAACAGCCCGTCTAAGAACGGACCTTGTGTCGTTCCCCTTTGAAGGAGCACCCGCCAAAAGAGACCAGCTCCCGAAAGCACTTTTTGTGATGATGAGATCAGGGGAGAGTGTGGTGGAGACTTACCTCGCTTAAGCAAGAGAAGGTGGTTTGTCTGCACATGCGTTCGTAGACGTCATGGAACCGTGAGGCGAGCTCATGTAATGCAGTTTCTGGAATGACACGGTGCATATGTCATTGGCAAAAGCAAGGCTTTCACGTGTGAGAAATTACAGTTTCTTGCTCGAGACCAAAAACACATAAAAAGAGCCAACTTCTGTTTTGGAGGCAGTTGGGTGTTGGCGATTCTTGAAGGCTACACTGGTGTTCGGGAGACAGTATTTTGTTTATGGTGTGCAGGAAACGGAGTCCCGAGTAAATCAGTGTTCCGGGTTCTATGTGGAGCGACTGAGAGAACGGATCCAAGTGGTCATTAATTCGTCTACCAACTACACTCCAAGTAGAAAAATACTACAATTACCATTCACACAAATTTGATGCTGGCAACTTTTCTGCTTGTGAGAAGTTATCTACTGTCAGCACCTCCCTAAGTCACATGCTGTTAAGTGACTTAGAGCTGCCAGTGACCACTAGGAGTTTGTGTTTTATTCCACCAATGTGTACATCATTTACAAGGAGCATCTCTTTCGTGATTTGTAAATGATGTACAAATGTAATGCTGACATCATATCCATCCTCTCGTATCCATCCCATCTCATTTCCTAAATGTCTAGGGGGCAATGTACCCCACTTTGCCACATCTAAAACATTGTGTATTCCCACCAAACCACTTTACATTTCTACTAGTCTATGTTGGCAGTTTTTGGCCAAATTTGGTCCATAGCATTTGTAGCAAATAATACTGACATGACGATTAGCAGTTAGGTCTAGATTATTGCTGGTTCTGGATGATTGAGTGGTTGTGGCAATTGTCTCCTCAGACTACCTCTTAGCAATTATTATGGAATGGGCCCTGGTCAGTATTTGACTCAAAGTCATGTCATTCATCCTTGTTGAGGCCTGACTCAGCAGTCTGGACACAAAAGTGCATGCCATCCATCACTCTGGCAGTTTCCTGACTAGTAGGACTAGCTTTTTCAACCCTGCCAAAAACACAGCCATCATCTCCCTGGGTTGCAAGCATTGTGCCATGAACTGTTCAAAAGCCACAAACAGGTCTGTTGCAAATGCAGTTAATGTTTTTTTTTTTTTTTTTTTTTTTTTTAAATCGTCTTGCCTCAAGCAAGGCATTTTACTGTCACTGTTGTGCAGGGGGTTACATAGGAGGAATGTTATGAAGAGTGAGAGGTTTCAGGGGGTGTCAGGAAGAGAGTATTGATGAGAATTGGGTGGATGTAGAAAAGCAAGAGAGAGAAAATGTAAGTTAGTTTGACAGGAGATGACTATTGATTTTACATTTAAATTCTTGGAGATTGTCAGGAAAGCAAGTATGCGGAAGAGAATTCCACAGGCGGGAAGTTCAAGAAAAAAAAAGTTTGCTTAATATGCCAATTTCAGCCTGCAAGAGCCCTTTGTCTCAAGCAAAGCGAAAGAACTCATTCAACTTTAAATTCATACAGGTCACACATGAGCTCAAGTTTCTAATGATTTGACCACAGGCTGGCCAGTTTTATTGCCAGTGAATTCTGGTGTCAACCTGATGTCGAACTATTCATCTGCCATTTAACAGAACAGCAAGAGGAAAAAAAGAAACGTTATACCAAAATAGCTAAAAGCAAAAACATTCAACCATACTGGATAGCAGACATCTAATTCACTCTACTAACACTAAAAAAGAAATACACCATTTTAAAGGTACCCATCCCCTCCCCAGACGAAAGCAAATCCTTTTTTTAAATACGACAAATTATTTCATTGGCCAAGACAGTGGCAAGGGACAAATCATTTGCATGAAATAAAGTTAGTAAAAAAAAAAAAAAAAAAAAAAGTTAGCTAAACAGAGAAGAGGAAGATTTATTCTTTCTCCCCCTCCTTCAGCAGACTGCACAAAGGATATGAACCCATTTATGGGGCAAGGGGTTTTCTCCTTGTTCATCAGTTTTGTTGGTGATTTTGTTCAATGGTATATCAACCTCTATGGGTTATTTAATACCGAAATCTAAGTATTTTGAACATAACTGAATGCCTTCAACTACAGATTAATTGCATGGTTTGTCATTTTACTTTAATCTCCTGATCAGAGGTCTTGCTGCCAGATGTAGTTTGTCATAACCAGCTGTTCAGGATGTGGTTTCCGGCTTTCTCTTTTCCAATCTTTTCACTTTTCTTTTACTTTTTTTTTTTTTTTCCTCAATCGGAGTAGATAGACTAAACTATTGCCCGGTTCACAAACCACCCACGTCTATTGTACAGGTGTAGAGGCTCATCCCTTGTTCCCTGTTCAGGATGTGGTTTCCGGCTTTCTTTTTTCCAATCTTTTCACTCTTACGTAGTCCCCTGCACATCAGTGGCGTTCCGCCTTGCTCGGGGTGATATGATTAAAAAAAAAAAAAAAAAAAAAAAAAATGAAAGTACTATTTATTATGTCAGGGATCACTGTATTTATATTATGAACAAAACCCCCCACCCAAACACATCCTTGTAAAATGATTTTAAAAAATAAATAAATGAATAAATAAATAATTTTCAATTCTGACAAATGTAGATATTTGGTATCCACATCATTTGTCAGAATTAAAAAAATACTTTTATTAGGTTTAGTATATGCTAATCTATTAAAAAAAAAAAAATCTTTAAAAATTTGTTTAATATGCATTTTTTTCTTTTTTAAAAAACGGAGGAGACAAGTAGTGCTTTAACTTTTTCAAATAATTTCTTCCTACTTATTTCATCTAAGTCTCAAAAGCATGACCATGTAAAGATTCACTCAAGACATTTTAGATTCCAATGGAATGCAGTTGATCAAAAGTGTTTTTGTCTTACTTCAAATAGAAAACTGAGTCATCAAGCACTTATATGAAACTTCAGATAAAAAGAATTAATATAGTGTGCATTCATCACTGTCAACAGTATTTCATTAACTCTTTACAAACATTTGTTTACAACCAAATCTAATATCTATTGACCAAAGAGGAGTTGAAGTGCTTTCAGGTTGCAGGATTAGACTCTAAAATTCCCAGTCTGTTATCAGATTATTAATTGAAAGTTGCTGCCATTATGACCAGATGGACCCACAAATTCCCAGGACATATTGCAGGTTCTTGACTAAATATTAAGTAATAGAAATCGATTAATTAAAGCCTGATAAAGAATCAGTCTTCGACAGCACTGGCACTAGTTATAATTTAGTACTAATTTGTCAGAGATAAATTTCTATTTACAATGTTTTTAATGCTATAAAAAACAAATGGGAAGAAAAGTCAAATAAAATAAATCTCCATAAAGAAGGTGAATAGAAACAATAATAAACAAGAAAATAAAACAAATGGACTGGTTTTTAATCGACACTCTTCGGAGTCAATTGAGGACAAATGCATAAATTGTGCACACAATCTATGAAAAATAACATCCAGGGAATCAGCAGAAGACAAAAAACAAGGTGATCATTACACTGATTATATTAAGACCCATCAGTCATTCCTCTTGCTCTTTTATAAAATTTTGCATTTTTATTGCAGTTTCCTCTTAAATCAAACCTTAACACATTGCCTCCTAGAAGTTAATTATAAAATCTGACTTCAAATATGAAGTTTGACATAAAGAAATTATTAGTTAATAGTATAAAATAATAATTAAAAAGTTTAAGTAAATAAATATTAAATAGTCTAGGTATCTCTTATACACTTACCTTTGGGAGAAGTGCTGTGGTACAAAAGATATTGACTTAGAATGAGAATTGGAGAGATGAGTTCAAATTAGTTATGCACAGATACCATTGAGAAAGATATTAATCCTCTTGAGTACGAGTTCTTTGGGTTGAAAAAGTTTATGGTTAATGGCAGAACCTCAAAAACAAGATAAGCTGTGGGCGGCATCATAAAAGAAAATTGTATCAATGTGCTAATGTGCAAAATCTATGACTAATGGTGCTTTAACATGTAGCAAAGGTGCTGCATGTTTGAAATGAGCACAGTGGTTGTTAGTCACTGGTTTGTAATGTGAAAAGTTACTACTTGCTACAGCTGAGGTAGAAAATTAACCATAGTTTAAGTGTGGCAAACTGCAGGAAAATCAAATAATTTAAATGTAGTTTAACTACACTGACTACAACTCGCTAATTTCTAACTAAATATTAATGACCTTACGGCAACAGCTAAAACACATTTTTTTGCATTAATGATGTCAACCTAGTCACTAATAAAGAATACTAATTTCCTTAAAGTTTTTAATAATATATATTTATGAATTTTTATTTTTTGTACAAAAAGCAGAGTGAAAGAGAAATATAAATTTAACTGTGCATTATTCATGTAAGGTGTTTGTTACCAAAAAGATTTTTAGTACTCTTAATTCCTAGATGTGTATTGTGGTGCAGTGGATATTGACTCGGAATGACAAATCGGGGTGCAGAGTTCAAATTCCAGTTTAATTCCATTGTATTCAGTTATGCACAAATACCCTTGGGAAAGGTATTAATCCATCTCTTCCCTCCAGTTATAGGTTAAATAATAGAACAGACTGGGTTTTATAGTCTTGGCTGGCAACCAGTCTACCACAGAAAGCAATGGGAACCTACTACTGGATAATCTTCTACCCAGTCAGTCATGTCTCAAGACATGATCACCCAAAGCGTGTATCACATATAGCACTTCTGTTTGTCCAGTTCCTTTACATTACTTAATACCTTTAATTGGTTCCATTAAGAAAAGGACTTGTCTGAAGTCAATGCCTCATTTTGCAGAAGACATTCTTGTAAGCCCACCTGATAAACTAAAAAAAAAAAAAAATTTGTAAAATAATAGTTCCGAAATTTTCATTAAAAATCAGAATTTTTGCAAGAAAATCTGTATTAATGGCTTTCTTCACTGTAAAAAGATGTCAAAATTTCCCATTTAATTTGCAGTCACCCACTGACACCAGAAAAAAATAAATAAAATAAAAAATTTTTAAAAAAAAATCAAACCAAAATTTTGAAATTTCTAAAAAGGATTAACAAATATAATTTAATAAAATTTCCTTTTGATGATAAAGTTTGGAACATTTTTTCTGGTGTATTAGTGTTGTACTAGAATGGCAAGATTTCATCATTTAACAATTGCAATAGCAAGATGTGACCTGAAGTTCTATGCCAACAGTTTCTTCAAGCACTCTCCTCCAGCATTATGCTTCTCAGTCAACTTTGATCTTCAAAATTTCAAATGGTAATGCCAATCATTATCTTCTGTCTTATTTCTTATTCGTTTATCATCCTCTTGTCCTAATAAGAGTTTTTCCCATATTCTCTAACACTCAGTAATCTCTTGTACCCTCATGTCTTCATTACCTTGCTTGGAGCAAAATGGTTCAGAAAAAACACTATGCTTATCTTTTAACAAATCTTTCAAGGCACCTTTAGTGTTTACAATGAACTGAAATTGAACTTCCAGTCAGACTGAATTAATCTGGAAGTAGTAAACCAAACTACCAGATAAAATAACACTTCAAATATGTGTAAAAACATGAAAAAGAAAAAAAAAAGATACCAGACAGTAAGCCAGGGTCACCCCAAACAGGACGCCAGGCAGGATGCCAGGGTCACCCCAAACAGGACGCCAGGCAGGATGCCAGGGTCACCCCGAACAGGACGCCAGGCAGGATGCCAGGGTCACCCCGAACAGGACGCCAGGCAGGATGCCAGGGTCACCCCGAACAGGACGCCAGGCAGGATGCCAGGGTCACCCCGAACAGGACGCCAGAGTCACCCCGAACAGGACGTCAGAATCACCCTGGACAGGACGCCAGAGTCACTCCGAACAGACGCCGGACAGGACGCCAGAGTCACCCCGAACAGAATGCCAGGGTCACTCAGAAGTTAAACTGGGAGCAAATGGCCTGTATACAGATCTAACATGAATAAAATAACTACACAAAAAATAGAAACATATGTGAAACAAAATCTCTTCTCTCCAGATTTGTTCCATCTTAACAGCAAGAATATCCTAAGAGAGCTGGATAGTCTTAATGTAAGATCTACAGATGACACTGTTGATGATTGACACAGAAAAAAACTGTAGGATCCCCCAGACAAGAGAGTAGAGGAAAGAATTTGTGAGAGAAAGAACCAAAAGATGCAATCTATAAATTGAGGCTGTCAAGATCAAACAAGTAAAGAAGTTTAAATATGTGGGCAGTGTTTTGGTTTATTTCACAACATATCAACCACAATATCTATTCTTTGTAAGAAATCAGTTTCTAGATCAGGTTTCATTGATGTATTTTTGTAAAGAGGGTTTTTGTTGAGAGCCAAGTGTAGGGTTAGTCATTTTTTTTTTAAATGTATTGCTGATATTTTAATATAAAAATCTATTTAATGCTTTTGTGTATTGACTCCAGTTTGGGGGATAACTATTTTGGACACTAACAGGTGCTACCACACAAGAGTCAGGGTAGAACTGGGACCAACAGCAAGCAATCACGCTCCTCTAAACCTCCCAATCAGAATTTTTACTCAAAGCTGAGATGGTTCGCCTGAAATAGGGCTATACTTCCGATTTACCATGAAATAATGTGTCCGCCTTAATTTTATATATATATATATATATATACACACACACACATATATATATATATACACACACACAGAGACAGAGAGAGAGAGAGAGAGACAGAATGTGGGGAGTAACTTGGTAAAGGGAGAGACATTTATAACTGAGAGCTGCAAATAAGCAGTGGAGAGCCATGATTGCATATCTGCTGAAGGATGTGAGAGGAGAAAAAAAATGGAGAGAGAAAATAAAAATAGAAAAATAAAAAAATGATAATGGAATGCCAACAGATTTTCTTTTCGATTTCCCCTTTCCATCATTCACCCAGTTGCTCAGGTCGATTGTATCGACTATTGATTATTAGTTATCACCAAAAAAAAAAAAAAAAAAAAAAAAAAAAAAACCGGTTAGAGTTTAAGGCGCGAAAAATCTGATTCTTCAATTTCAACTTGCGATATTTCATTTATTTTGATAAAATTTTAATGTAAACAAAACTTTTGTTACAAAAAAAGTTAATTTTTTTTCTCTTTATAAAAGATACAATTCTTTCTTTTGCGTTATTAATAATTTTGTTTTTGTAGGCCACTTCTAGTTAGGTTACTATTTTCGATGACGGCTGCTTTATTTTTTACGTAAAAAAAGGTTGGTGTTTTTATAAATTTCGTGTGCGCGATAGTTTGTTTCTCCACAAAAACAGTCTCATAATGAAAAAGTCAATAATAGTGCTTTAAGTTATCTTTCACAAAAAAATAATTCAAGTTTAAAACTTTATGAAATTGAAATATCAAAGAAATTCTATTTAAAAAATTACAAAATTTAAACAATTTTTTAGATAAATATTTGTCTTTAATAATCTGTTGGCATCATTGTTACGCTCATAAATCAAGGAGCACCGTGAAAAGCGGTCATAGCCCACATGTCGAGACTCGAGATTTACAACTGACAGTGACGATCACCAAACTCAACTGTCGGCGCGACGAAATAAGCGAACGAAAACTTCAACCAACAACTTGTTTCACTATGGACGGATATACAGGAGATTTTTACGCGAATTTAAAAAAAATTATTTTTATATTTTGTTTATTTAAAAGTTGTAAAAGGTATTTTGTTTAAAATAAATTGGAGGATCCTATATTGAATTTATTTTAGTCAATTATAAAAAAAAAAAAAAAAAAAGTGAAAATGTAAAATTTAAAAATGTTTTTCCATTTAAATTCTCGGGACCTATTGGTTCTCTAGCGGGAATTATTAACTTGAACGTTTTAGTTTATTCATTTTAGACTGGGTACATTTAAAAAAAATAAATAAATAAAAGAGAAAGACATTTTTAGTTTGCGACCAGTCACGTGCGCGCCGATAAAAGAAAATAAATAAATGACAAGAAATGTGTATCAGTTTTTTTAGAATTCTTGGGACGTAAAGGCTTTAACAGATAACTTTAACATTTATTTATTTTTTATTTTTTTTTAATGACACTGGGTACATGGGTAAAATTTCGTAAGTACTACCGTTGCTATTCCCCCTTTAAATTTCTAAAGTAGCATTGTATCAGTGCAAAAGGTATGTGCTGAATTCAAATCCAGTGCAATTTATCGAAAAAAACTTACACATATTTTCATAAAAAAAAAAAAACTATCTTTAAATTGTGTACCGAAAAACAAGAAAAAAGGCGCATTACTTCCTTAATCGGAAGTAAAGAGGCGGAGGTAAAGAGGGGATGCAGCCCGTCATTCTGCAGTTAGTTACCTTACGGGAGAGAAGAAGGGCACGGTTCGTTTTTCAAATGGATATTGAGAAGAAAAAAGGGAATTTTTTTCGATAATTTACACTTGATTTGAATTCAGCACATACTTTTTCTATTATACAATGATACTTTGGATAAATTTAAAGGGGAATAGCAACGGTAGTACTTCCGAAAATTTTACCCATTAATGTACGGATGTGCGTTGTGGTGCAGTGGATATCGACTCGGAACGACAAATCGGGGTGCCGAGTTCGAATTCCAGTTTAATTCCTAGCATTCACTTACGCACAATTACCCTTGCGAAAGGTAATCCGTCTCTTCACTCCAGTTATGGATTAAATAATAGACCAGATTGGGTTCTATAGCCTTGGCTGGCAACCAGTCTACCGCAGAAAGCAATGGCAACCTACTGCGGTATAATCTTCTGCCCAATCAGTCATGTCTCTTTCGAGACATGATCGCTCAATAGCGTGTTTCATGTATGGCACTTAAATGACTGACATTGTATAAAGTAAACTGGAGAATATATATTTTTAGTTGAATTTTTGTGCGTCAATAAAAAAATTAAAATGTACACAAGCTTTTTTTTTTTTTAGGTAAGGTATTGTTTACTTTTTTTACTATCCAAACATATTTTACTTTTAAGCACTTTCTTTAACTGTAACTTTAATACCTTAAGATTTAACAATGAAATCGACAACCCTATCTTGGCTTTTATTAAAATTTACATGTATAAATTAGAATAACCTTCATTACTTATTGTGATTTACCTTTTTTTTTCTCTTTTCATTAACTCTCACTGTCAAGGCAGCTACAAAATAATAGTAAATTTCTGGTCTGTTGGACAAACAAACAGAAAATGTTGTGGTGGGGAAATAAAGTTAAAATAGTGACCAGAGAGTAAATTGTGGCTCTCCCAGCTGGTATTCCAACCTAGAGTTGTTCCTTCTTGAGTTCTGTCTCAAAATTGCACTAACAGACTTTTCAGCCGCCAACTGTGAACATTGCTCCAAGCACCTCGCACTGGGAAAAATGAGTTGCTTTTATATTTGTCCATATACTCATCATCCTTTGCGTCTTCATGTGAACCCATAATGCATTGCATCTTTATTGTATAAAAATGCAATGCAAGTTCCCTCTTATTCTTTTATGTTATCTGGCCAAAGACGGATTACAGCAGAGCGGCAAGTGCTTTTTTTCTTTCTCCTTCATTTTAACTGCAGTAGCTTTACATGCTAATCAAATATGCACTCTTTTTTGGCAGGGACAAGGCAAGTCGCAAACAGTTGTGATCTTCCCAGGTTCTATCTCATGTCTGCCACAGTTATTTCACAAAAAGCTGTCATAGTTATTAGAAAATATTCTTAAAATCTTTTTCCTGTTTCTTTCGTGAAACAAGAATTCTACACTTTTACTTACAGATTCTTTAGCTGCCAAAGGAGCAAATGAGTTGACCAATGAAGCAGTTCTTCAGCACCAACATTACTTAATCCCAAGTTCAGTAAGATGGTCATGTGGAGAAGTCAACTTCTGTCATCTAATTACTGTGAAAAGTATTCACCCTCAACAATAAAAAAAAAAAAAAATGGTACAAGAAAATAAATTAATATGTTAAAGAAAGGTAGAAGGCCCCTAAGAACTGCAACAGTTTTTGATTTCACCCTTCCAAGAGTGATTTCGCCTACCTTCCCAAAACGAACCAACCACTACTGAATACCCATCTTTACGAGTTAAGGCACTGAAAGATTTTGTGAAACTTTGTATCCAAGAAAGAATTACAGAAAATGAAAGACAAAAAAAAAAAAAAAAAAAAAAAAAGAAAGGTGTCAAGTTCTTGTCAAGAAACAGATAATCATTAACTGTATCAAGCATGGTGAGCCTATAAATTCCGTTAAAGAGACAGACAACTGGTTTCAGGAAATGGCTTGGAAACACTAAAAGACCATCTGAGATATCTCAAGGTTGTCTTAGTTGTCGAGATCAACACCAGTGGAAATAAAGTTCAGCTGGAAGCTGCTCTGTGATTGTTTGACAAGAATAAAACTGAATCAATTCATCTCCACCTCTAAAGCAACAAAAAAGTGAATCTGCCAAGCATTCAAATAACTTAAGCCCATCTCAGATTATTTTCACTTACAAGCCCCAATGACAATGAGTTGCTGTATATTTTCCCACCAACTTTTACATTAGCCAAGTTATTGATGTAACATCAGTAACTTGGCCAATCAATAATATCAATAACATCCAGTGTTGTAATAAAATTTTTTAGTCCCAACTAAAAGGTAGAAATGATTATTTTTCGATGGCCTCTGTCAGATGATACTGCACAGGTGGAGTCAACATTTGTTAATGAGATTTTTGATATAATGGCAATTTCAAATGAGGATTTGTAATGTTCTGGATATAGTTACCATCGGAGGCTAAAAAAAAATAAAAATTCTGACTGCAAACCACTAATGAAGGAGAACTGCAGGAGGACCATTAAATCTGCCTAGAAAATGTTCTGTCAGTTAAAAATATTTTTCCTTGTGTCAAATTTTGAAGTTTAAAGTTTTACAATAATAATTTGAAAAAAAAAATTAAAAGAAAAATTGTGATTTTGTCTCACAAATTTTTAAATTTTGCAAGTGAAAACTACATAATTTCACCCAAGTTAAAATGTGTCTATGGCAAAAAGTTTTGATATTACAGAAGACAAATATTTTTTGAGTTTCTCATCTAAAAATTAGTAAAGTTGCAAGCTCATACTGCCAATGGATACTTTTTGACAGTAAGTTTAGTGATGTATACTTTTGACTACTTTTTAACACTTGAGTTATCAAATTGTGTTTATGTCTGTTTTACATGATCCAAATAAGGTTTTTTTTTTATTGATTTACTATTAAAATATAAGTTTAGCTTAATTTCTAATGTGCTATGAATTATATTCAAAAGATTTAATGTGTTAGCTGTTGAAATGAAACATATCAACAGCCAAAGTTGCCTCTTCGTGTCATTCATTTTTGCACTTGGGGGGGGGGGGGTAATGGGGTTTTCCCTAATGTTTAAGTTGTTTCATCTAGTAATTATTGCTTCCATTAAAATTAATTTTCATTTACCACAAGATGACATTATATTTGTTAGGATTTTTGACTTGTGTGAAGCCTACATTTTCAGTTACACACTTAAAATTGGCTTCTAAACATAATTTTCTAATTTCCCAAAAACTGAATGGTCATAACTTGGTTGCTAATTGAGTTAACAAAATAAATTTGGTACCATTGTTTGTTTTGCAAAAATCTATATGCCCATATGAAAAGTTTAGATATAATGAAAATAAAATTTTGCTTTAAAATACCTAATAATAGTGTAAAAAAAAAAAAAAAAAAAAAAAATAATCATACAAAAAAGTTTCATAAATTCAAAGGACCACCTTTTCAAAAGAACGTGTAAACTTGAATTGAGATACAATTTGATCATCTGAAATTCAGCTGGAGAAATTTTTTATACTATGAAGATGAATCTACATACATTTGCTTACAAGGCCAAATCAAATGATATAACTGACTGACAAAGGTTTTGTTCTTAATTTAAAATGAAATTAAAATTGTGCTTGGAAAAGTCTACAGCTCTATTTTACCACCCCCTCCCAACACCCTGTTCCTTTAAATTCAAACAGATTTCAAAAGTGAAAATCTCAAAAATGCTTGAAATATTTGTACACATGGAGCAGATTTTAAAAAGAAATTTCATGATTACAAGAGAAATAGCTACTTTCCAATTACTATGAAACATTTTGATAAACAATATTGTCATTGATTAGCATAGCAGATTTTGATAACTGTACAAAGGTTGTGTTATGGCCATCATCCATTTCATGAGTCAGTTTTGAAAAAGCAGCAATTAAAAAATTAAATTTGATCTAAATTTGAACCAGATTCATCAACTACTGGAAATACTCAATCTTGAGACTTAATTTATTTCAGGTCTTCAATTCTCAAAGTATTTTGAAGTTGTTAAGTAGTACAAATTCATTCATTAAAATATACAACTCTTAAAACTAGGTACTTCTCGTGAGTTGCTAAAGAATTAGCATACCATGATAAAAACAAAATGGCCTAATCTGAAAAAATTGTCAAAAAGGCAAAAGGATTTTTTGAGTATTCAATTTGTTGTAATGGATGTCCTACACTCCCTATCACTTATGTGGACTGACTTTATTAGTAGACATATATAGTGAGCATGAAATGCCTGTGACTTCCTTCAGTCATTACTAACCTGCCATCAGATTCCCTGTCTTTTCATAGTGTATTCTCTTGACAATAAACCTCTCTCACCTACACACATGTTGCTGTTCTTTCACTCAATTACCACCGTGTATCCTTTAAAGACAACACAATTATAGTTTTTTTAATCCTTTTTAGAACATTCAAGAGTTAAAATTCTTATTTTTTGCATAGGGCAAACAAGTCAAAGTTAAATTGTAATGTTTCACCATCGCCAACACAGATTTCTTTTTCAAATTTGATACACTTATAAAGTTTCATCATACAAATTAAATGGTACATATTTTGCATCTCTAGGTCAAAAAGTTCCAGTGATATGATCCTTGTCAAAAAGCTTCAAATGTTTCAGAAAAGAGGATTCCTTTAAGTGTCAATAAATATAGTCAAGACAATAAATATAGTCAAGGTTGGTCATCATAAAATATTTAAGTGTAAAAGTAAGTGGTTTACACATCCAAGTTTTTATTTTCTATTTAAGTATGTATTCTAAGAAGCAGAAAAATAAGTTTGCTTGTTAATCTTTGTAAAAGCATTAAGAAACTTTTCAACTATTCATTTCAATGGATCACTTTTTCACATCAAAAACTTAATATTTTAAAAATAAAAACCCCAAAAAATTGAAAATTGTTTTGTACATGTAGTGTAACAAGTCAACCATCATTTGTCACGTATTTTGTAATCTTAACATTAATTCATGTCACTTTTCATATAAAAATCTTTGTTGTATAATAAAAATGTAAACACATTAAAAAATACGATTTATTATCTTTTGAATTAGTCAACATTTAACGAAATTACTGATGTGAAGATCCTTCAGCATTCCAAGAGTTTTCTAAAGATACATCTTGACAATTTTAGTAGATAGGAAAACTTTTCCACCATTTTGAATTTAGCCCAACTCAGTCAAATCCTTTTAACTCACATCAGTCAAAAGTACACCACAAAATTTTGTACATATCTTGCCATAAAGGCAGAAAAATTTTTTGTCAAATTTTTAAAAAGAGATTTGATGCTATTGGAGAAATTAAAGGTCAAAGATTAATAACAAGGTCAAATTATCTTCTTTGACCTTTAAGAAATAGCTATATAGATCAGCATTCAGATCTATTGAAGTACTTTAAAATGCTATATAATTTAGCTTTAGAAATGAAAAAACAATCACAAGATCGATATTTAAACTTTGTGACTATTTTCCAAAATTCACTTTTTTAGCAAAGGTCAAAGGGTCATATCTTGTGTACCATTTGACCAAGAGATGTGAAATAGGTATCGTTTAATTTCTATCATGAAGCTCTAGAGATGTACCAAATTTGTAAAAATTGGTGTTGTTCTTGGTTAGAATATTGAATGACTTTCAGTTTCACAGTTGCTTTGTTTTCCTTATACAAGGTCACGATTAATTAAAATATCAACTTCATAAATTAATTATTAAGCCTTAAATTTCACAAAAGACAGAATGCTATCTCCTCCTGGTCACCATGCTCTTGCAAAAGTTAAATTTAAAATAAAGATAGATATAAGAACTTTGTTTTTTGATATCTTCAGGAAAAAAAAGAATTTTTTTTTTTTTTTTTTAACTATATTGCTAACCCCACAAACAGATCTATTCTTCAGTACCTAACAGGCGGCAAATTCTGAGTATGGAAGATCAATGGTGACGTTTATTTCTCCGTCTTGCCACCACATTTAACAAACTCACACATACGACAATAACACTAAAGAAAACACATGTTGATTGGAGTCAAAATTCAGAAATAGATATGCCTCTGCCACCACTGACCTGAACTTCGCTGACAATGACAAAATGCTGAGCAATAGAGAGAGAAAAAAAATGCAATTTTTGTACAAAAATGAAATTCACATACATTCCAAGTAAGCAAGAATATGCAATAAATTTTACAGACAGACACATGCATAATTGCAGACATGAATTGTTCGCATTTCTGTATTTACACACATACCATAAGGTATGCATTATCATAGATACAAACAAATAAATATTGTCTGGCACAAAGTTATTTATGTGAGCTATTAAAATAATTTTTTTTTAACGCTTACAAATATCACCAAGTACAAATAAATTGATTAAAAAATTCATTATATTGCATCAGTTGGATTTTTTTTTCTATTTAATTTTATAACATTTTAGCTACTGAACCTACTTTCTATTCTCAGGTGTCTTTTCCTTTAAAAATCAATCTGTTCACACATGTACGTTCCTTCCCAAAATGACCGCAGTCAACTCATTTTAAACACCCAAATCAAGTATTTTTCTGATCAGTGGTTTCATTTTGTTGTTTAGTCTAATCATGGATATAGTGATTTCAGGAAATGGGCGTGGTTAAGAAATTTAGCAGTCTCTCATCAAATATACAAGAGATACTAAAAAGTAACAAATATTTCAAAATAACTTATGTCTGACCATTTCAACGATACCAACTGAAATCTTGGGATTTTGTTAATTCTAGTGTGTGTGTGAGCATATATATATATCTATATATATATATATATATATATATAAATAAAACACTTTACATAGTTCAAAGTACTGTCCTCATCTTTATTGCCATGTTTACAACATTTCAGCCATTGTATGCTCTGGCCATCTTCAGGCGCTAGGAATTTCAAACCAAACTCTTTATTACGATCACTGGGGTCTATCATTCTTATTCCATGTGTGATGCCACATCTGATGACTATGTAGTTATCTTCCTTTCACTTAACTCTTAAAGTTATTTCTTCCTCACCACTGCTGTAGCCTGGTATTGAACTCACAACTCCTTGGGTCAAGTAACTGAAACTAATGAACATCTATATCCCCTAGTCCATGTGCCCTTGTGGCATCACACATGGAATGAGAACAATATACCCCAGTGATTGTAATAAAGGGTTCAATCTGAAATTCCAAACACCTGAAGAAAGCCAGAGCAAACAATGGCCGAAACCTCATAAACATGACAGTAAAAATGAGGACAATATTCCAAACAATGTAAATACTACCTCATCTCAGAAATATAGATAAATATATGAATAAATATACATATCCTACATTTTTCATACTTCCAGCCTGTGGAATTCACTTCCATTTACTTGCTTCCCCGACAGCTACAATCACCAAGAATTTAGATGTAAAGTCAACAGTCATCTATCTCGCTAACCTGTATCCCCTCTCTCTCTCATGCTCCTTTCTCTGTCCACTTCACTCATCAGCATTCTCGTCTTTCTCTGACCCACTTCCTGACACCCCCTATAACCTGTCACTCATAACTTTCCTCCTAAAAAAGAAATTATATATATATATATATATATATATATATATATATATATATATATATATGCTACATTGAGCACAGTTTTATTTATACCTGAATAATGTTATGAGCACCTTTATATGTATAATTATTAATTCATGTTAACATTATATATATATATATATATATATATATATATATATAACACACACGATAATCTGCCTGATGGTTATGCTATACTTGTTATAATAATTACCATATATTTATGCTCTACTTTTGTATTGAGCACTTTTTAAAATTAAATATCTGTGGAATGTACTCCCATTAGTAACCACTACTATATATATATATATATATATATATATATATTTTCTTAATTCCAGCTTTTGTGTGTATATATAGAATACATTGAACAGGTGAAGAGGCTCATCCCCTGTTTCCGGTTTTCTCTTTTCTAATCTTCTCACTTTGTTTTTTTTTTTTCAGTTGGAGTAGATAGACTAAACTATAGCCCAGTTCACACTCCGCCCACATCTATTGAACAGGTGAAGAGGCTTATCCCTTGTTTCCTGTTTAGGATGTAGTTTCCGGTTTTCTCTTTTCCAATCTTTTCATTCCTACAGAGCCCCCTGCATTTCAGTGGCATTACCGCCTTGCTCGGGGTGATATGATTAAAAAAAAAAAAAAATTTCAACCAATTCAGTCAGTAGTTTCCCATGGTAATGCCAAATGTAACCTCTGTACCATTCTATAAGACAGTAGAGATAATGGATCTAATTCTATGGAATTCTAGACATTGAAGAAAAAAAATCAAGAAAGTAATTATAAAATTCAATATAATCTCCACAAAATTATGCATCAACCATTTAGAAAACCAAATAACTCCTAATATTATCTAACAAAATCTACTCTCAAAAAATCATAAAAATTACCAGTTCATCACAAATTCCTATCACCTTCCCCCAACTCAAGCTGTAGAACAATAGACAAATGCCTACTAATTCGTAACTTCATATAAAAACCCAATATATATATAGCTACACTAAGATGAAAAGAAAACCCAGCAAAATATCATTTAACAAAAATTAACTAGCTCAATCCTCCCAAAGAATAAATGGCAATTGAAAAACAGAAAAAAAAAACACTAGCTTACATACTTATCAGTAGTCAATAGAGTGCCATATGTGATACATGCTTGGGCAACCATGTCTCAATAGAAACATGACTGACTGGACAGAAGATTATCTCGCAGTAGGTTACCATTGCTTTCTGCAGTAGACTGGTTGCCAACCAAGGCTATAAAACCCAATCTGTCCTATTATTTAACCATAACTGGAGGGCAGAGAAGGAAAAATACCTTTCCCATATTTTCCGCTTTGAGGCACATCTAAGATACACTTAGAAAATCACATCACCATATCCATAATAGTTTTCTTCAATGTGGTTGACAATTATTTTGATGTTAAAATTGAATGGATTGTTTCGAACAATACAAGTTAAGGAGTTCGTAAGTAATATTACATGCCTATTTTTATTTAGATTTTTAATATTGTTTTATTATTGTTAAATATTTTATATACTTTTATCTTAGCATTGCAGATAAAATAGTAAGGATATTGGAAGCTTTTTAAGGTGCTTTTAATGTATGCTTCTTCTGCAGATGAATATTGAAAGTTGTAGATTCTTAGTGTTCTTAAATAAAATCCTGTAATTATTTCCGATTTTATTCAGCAACAGTGGTGAGAAAAATAATTTATGAGGTCATTCTTGTTGGAAGATTTTCTGTAAATTTTATTGGTTCTGTTTAGCATGCTATCTAGGAAGGGTAATGTGTTATTAGTTTTTATTTCTAAAGTAATACTATTATGAGTTCAACACTACTAAGTTTATTTGAAAGATTGTGAGGAGGGGGTGAGTGGTGATATATGGGGGACATTTTTATTTATAATTTATTTTACCACCATCCTGATGAAAATTGTACCTAAGGGATTACTCAGAACTTCACAGGAAAAACTATGAAGTAAAGTGTCTGATAGTAAGACTCAGAAATGTATATATAAATTTTTGGGGAGAAAAATTTTCAAGTGAATGGATTTGTGTGACTAGTTAGGTTAAACAACTTATATTTTTTAAATTTTATTTATTTAATATTTATTACTGTAAAAATTTACCAAGTATATATGTTTGAGTAGATATCCTGTTTTTTTTTTTTTGTTCTTTTTAATAGTAAAATTAATCTAAACTGGAATAGTCTTTTGTTCTTTAATAATCATTTCACCCCAAGCAAGATAAAACCACTACTGGTGCACAGGGTGTCACAGTCAGAGAATAGAGAAAAATAAATGAAGAAAAAGCAACAGGGGATGCCAAAGAAAGGATAAGAGAAGGGTGGGAATCAAAGACATAGAAGATGACAATTGTCATTGCATTGAAACTTTTGAGATTGTACCTATTTGGATGTGTGTTGTGGTGCAGTGGATTTCAACTCAGAACAAGAACGAGAAATTGGGGAGCAGAGTTCAATTTCCAGTTGAATTCCTATCACTCACAGGTATTAATGTCTCTTACTTCCAGTTTTCTGTTAAATAACAGGATAGATTGGATTCTATAGCCTTGGCAGGCAACCAGTCTACCGCAGAAAGTAATGGCATTCTACTGCAGAATAATCTTCAGCCCAGTCAGTCATGTCTCTTGAGACATGATCACCCAAGCATGTATCACATATGGCACTTTACTGACTGACTGACCTATCAGGGAAGAAAGCAAATGAAAGCAAATTTCAAAAACTCAACGACAAAAAAGAAAGTTGTTAGAGTAAAAGAGGCAGTTTCAGGAGGTAAGTTTATTTGAGTAAGACTTTTCAATCTCTGATCTGGTTGACAATTTCAATGTTTTAAAAATCAGATGTCTATTCAAACTCGTGTGTCCAGTAAATATAAGTTAGGTAAGCATTTACAATTTTAGATATTTATGTGATAAGAGCATTTCGTATTGAGAGAGAGAATATTTGTAGATACAGAAATCATAAGTGAGTGTATATATATATATATATATAATGCCCATTTTAATACAAGGTATGTTAATATACATATGCACTGTATAAAAAATATTAACTTGATGTAAAAATGTAGATACAAGAGATTGGATGATTATTAATTATTATTGATTGATAATTATTACATAATATCAATCAATAAGAGATAATGTATCATCTAAAGTCTAATTGGAAATCTCTCCCCAGGAGAGTTCAACTTAAGAGATTCACACATGTGAGTCAGTGAGGGGGAGGATAAAAGATACACAGAGAGAAATAAGGAAAAGAACACAGTTTGAAACTAAGCCTGCCTAATGAATAATTGTGTACTATAGATCTGGGAAAATACTTGTACCAAATGGAACAAATATAGTGTGGTCTGGAGAAATGAACTAATTAGTTCATAGAAATTAATTATAATTTATAACCACTTTAAATGATAAGTTTTCCTTTATATATATATATATATATATATATATATATATATATATAAATGGAACTGTGTGTGTTACCTATAGACGGCTGAACTGATTTTCTTAAAAATTTACAGTTTTTTTTTTTAATCACATCACCCCAAGCAAGATGGTAAGGCCACTGGTGTGCAGGGGGCTACTTAAGAGTGAATAGATTGGAAAAGAGAAAGCCGGAAACCACATCCTAAACAGGGAACAAGAGATGAGCCTCTACACCTGTTCAATAGACGTGGGTGGAGTGTGAACCGGGCGATAGTTCAGTCTATCTACTCCAATTGAAAAAAAAAGAAAAAAGAAAAGTGAAAAGATTGGAAAAGAGAAAGCCGGAAACCACATCCTAAACAGGGAACCAGGGATGAGCCTCTACACCTGTTCAACAGACGTGGGTGGAGTCGATGACACAAATATCATAGCATCATTCCCATGCAAAAAAAAGTAAGACTAAAAATAACTGAAGTCTTATTGATAAAAACAAAAAGCCCAACACTCAATAGCCTCAACTACGAACATGCTGAAAGCATGCTTATTGTGTTTGGTACGTAACACAAACTACTACTCCACAAATAACGCAACACCACATACATTTAAAATAACATTCATCCTTGAAAATGGCTAAAAAATATAGCCAAAAGTGCTCAAATGGACAAAACATTTGGACGATTTTTATATAATTTATGTGTTAAAAAAAAGTAACAAAATCACATGAAAAATTATATAATAATAACATCACATCTTGTCATTTTCATGAAATCTGCATGAAAAGAGACATTGCAACCCATATATATATATATATATAGTGTATTTGGGCTGCAATCTTATATATAGATTGTATATTTGGGAAGCAACTTGTCTTTGATGCAGGTTTCATAAAAAAATGACAGACAAGGTATTATGGATAAGTTTTTTTTTTAATGTAATTTTGCATGTGACCCTATGACTCCTATTCTTCTAGATATAAATTACATAAAAATCGTCCAAATGTCCTGCTCCTTCAACTACTTCTCGCGAGACCTTTAGCCATTATTGAAAGTGGATTTTATTTTACATGTAACTAAATATGTAATTTTTAAGTGTGTGTTTTATATATTCTGAACACAAACATATTGTTGCCATCTTCATAGTTGGTATTATTAAGTGTTAGATTTTTCTTTTTTTATTAATAATACTTCCATTATTTTTAGCCTTTTTTTTGCATGTGGATGATGCTATGATATTTGTGTTATAATGGCTAGAAGCGTCTGTGAGTGTTCTTAGCTAAGTTTTGTGTAGAGGTACCCCCGATAAATATCAAAAATTGATAATCGAAAAAAATCAGTTTCTAGAAGGAGTGGTCTGATTTTAATCAAATTTGATACTCTCATAGAAAAAGACATAAGAAACGATATTCAGAAGTTTCAAGGTTGCAATTCTTACAATAGTGCAGAAAATCAATAATATATAGATATTAAAAGGACTGAAAAAAGTAAAACCAAACCCAAAGCAAAAACTAAAATAAAACGGCTAAAAAAAAAAAAAAAAAAAAAAAAAAAAAAAAAATAGACATACGGTCAGATAAACAGACACACAAAAATCTTGCTTTATATATATATATATATATATTGTAGCAGTTGTTACAATGGTTTATAAATTCATAGTATCACTACACAAAACTTTTTGCATTTCGAAGCTACATGCTTCTCATCAGGTGATGAAGTTGGGATGAAAATTAAAAAGCCCATTTAATTTTCATCCCAACTTCGTCACCTGATGAGAAGCACATAGCTTCGAAACGCAAAACTTTTTGTGTAGTGATACTATGAATTTATAAACCATTGTAACAACTATTACAATATAACACTATGTATCGAGCACTCTTTATAAAAGTAAATGCATGAACAGCAGGTAAAAAACCTACGAGTTCCACAACTTTGTTACAATATATATATATATATATATATAATCAAGTTTCTGCACTATTGTAAGAACTGCAACCTTGAAACTTCTGAATATCGTTTCTTATGTCTTTGTCTACGAGTGTATCAAATTTGATTAAAATTGGACCACTCCTTCTAGAACCCGATTTTTTTTGATTATCGATATTTATCGGGGGTACTTCAATACAAAACCTAGCTAAGAACACTCGCAGACACATAGTACAGCTGTAAATTTTCAAGAAAATGGATTCAGCCGTTTCAGAGTCCATAGGTAATGGACACACAAAGTTCCATTTATAAATAAGTTTAGTTGCCAACAGAAGCCTGTACCCCTACTTTATATACAGAGATTAATATATATATATATATATATATATATATATATAAAAAGAGAGAGAGAGAGAGAGATAAGATCTTAAAAACAACAGAATTGCCATCTTTAAACAATCTTGAAACAGAAATATTTGAAGAGAAATCCAATACAAAATAACAGACATAAAATTTGTCATCAACAACAGACAATAGTAATTACTAAGAGAAAGAAAAAAATGTACTGAAAGTCTTTTGGTAGCTTTACATGAGAAACCCAAATGCCTTGCAGTCAGTGGCTCTTTAGAATATTTGGCACCATATCCAAGTGATGTCTGTGGATTAGTGCAGATCTCAGGAGATCTCCAAGTCATTTCATTGAAGGAGACATGAGAGATTATGTAATGCAAGAAGTATTAACACCAAACTTGCTCTTGAAGAGAAAGATAATGCCTTTCAGCAGAATATGATTTTGAATCTTGTCGCCACAGAGAAAGAAAATCCCAGACGCCATTTCAAAGTAGGATTTACAGATATCAGAACATCTGATTGAATTAATTATTTCAGAGACACTCCAAGGAATAATGCCAAACTTCAAAAGAGAAGGAATTTAGTTTCAACTGCAAAATCTTGGGAAATTTTAACTATGACATTTTCATGGCGGTGGTGAATTTAAAATTCTGAGGTTCAGTATTATATAATAATTTTATGTGTCCTTTCTTTTGTTAGTTTACCTAACCATTACACCCTGCCAATCAGTCAAGTGCTATACCTGATACATGCTTGAGCGATCATGTCTCAAAAGAGACATGACTGACTGGGCAGAAGATTATCCTGCAGTAGATTGCCATTGTTTTCTGCAGTAGACTGGTTGACAACCAAGGCTATAAAACCCAATCTGACCTATTATTTAACCCATAACTGGAGGGCAGAGATGGATTAATATCTTTCCCAAGGGTATTTGTGCATAAGTGAATGTAAGGAATTTAACTGGAATGCCAACTCGGCTCCCAGATTTCTCATTCCTAGCCGATATCCACTGCACCACAACACACACCCTGCCAATACCTCATAAATAATGGATGGTTTCATGGAAAGATAAAAGACATATCAGAGACTATTTGGTTTCGGTGAAAAGAAAAAAAAGTGTTTCCTGTTATTACCTCATCAGTAATGGACTATTCTATTTTTGATCACGTGAAAAGAAAAGACATGAAGATATTTGGTTTCAGTGGGGAAAAGAAACAAAGAAAGGGAAGATGGCCATGTTTAACAACCATTTCATGAAAGAGAAAAAAGTTGTCAATTTAAAATCTTTTCATTTGTACCCCTGACTTCTTGAAGTAATGGCCATCATTCATATTTATGATTGTTAAGCTCAAATCTCTAATGCAATAATATATGCATAGAAATTTCACTGTCAGAGAACTCACCATGAGCTTATTCAATCATTACCTGAAATTAAGATTCATCTAAAATAATAACCCCTTACCCTCCCTATTCACATAATACTTATGCTTATATTCATTTCACATACACAGATGATGCTAATCTCCAGGAAGTCAACTCCCTATGCCTTTTTGGTCTCATGTTCTCTACTGACATCAAGTGCAATGTATAACTGTTATAAAACTCAGTTTACTGTATTGTGCAAGACAAACATTTTTCAGGATCTTTCTTTTTAAACAGTGATTTTCACCATTTACAAGGCCCAAAAGCCGATCGAGATAGATCGTTACAAACTAAGAGTTTATACAGACATCTAAGGAAGATAAATGTTAACCCTAGACTTGAACAGGTCAAGATTATAGTGATCTGGAAAACATTCTCTTGGGATGTCAATTCCACACAGCAGTGGTTTACAGGAAGAAACCACACAAGTGAAACTTCTCACCAGTGGAATCCAGGCAGAATGAGGGTGAAGACTGGGCAGGTCTTGCCTAAATATGCCAGCAATACTCCATTTTAGGCTTGGTTTGGCACTTGTAAATATAGAGGAAAAGTACGAGGAGGCAGGTACTTGCTGGGGCGGCACAGAGAACTGACTATTTTTCCTATATCTTTAGGTCTGGGTCGAGCAAGTCCAAAAGTTGCTCATGGCACAGAGCCTCCCTGAGAGAAAATCTATTCCTTATGCCTTTTAAGAATTTAGAGTCTGACCAACAATGACGGAATTTAACTAATTTGGCTTTCAATTTGTTCATGCATCAAATATTGCTGCTACATTTGGTCAAGTGATTCCGTTTCGTATCTAGAGATTGATAAAATCCAAAAGAGTCTGTAATGTTATATGTCCTGATCTAGCATCATGGTTTGTCAGTTTCTCACCCACTGTTTTTCTTTCTATAAATATTTACATGAAATGTGTTCTTTCCTTTTTTGTTACTTTGACTTTATGAATGTAAGTACTGTACTAGATTGACAGCTACGTCTTATAATTCCACTGTTGAAATTGGTACTTGCAAATAAGTTCTATACTGATAGTTTCTTCTCATGTGCATATTGCTTGTGGAACTTTTCTGGCTTTCCTGTAAATACAATCTTCAAAAATTTAAATGCAATGTCAATTCTTCTTTTCCATCTCCTTGAATTCTGCTCTTTTATTACCCCTCCTGTTTCTTCCATTGTCAGTAACTACTTTCTGCCTTTAATGACTTTCACAGGGAATGATAAAGGAAAAGGAGGAAAAATTGTTTTAGTCACCCTGGCTTCAGTTTCCTTGTGCCTTTTCTATAAATACTTTCATGGTAATAGTTCTGATGAACTTTGCTCCATGGTACCTAGATTTTATGAATTAAACACAGTAATAGATAATCAGCAAGGTCTCTCCAATTTACAGATGAGGTGGCCAGATGTAACCATCAGTCCTTTGCTAATAGTTTGTTTTCTTAAAAAAGACTGAAGATAACAATTGACATTCATCTGAAATTTTTCAAGTACAAAGTTGATTGGAAAGCAAGAATTCTGAAGAGTTTTAAAAATTATTACTGGCAAAAAAAGAAAACTATTAGCATAGAACTAATGGCTTCATCTAGCCATTTCAAAGGTAAAATGACAAGATTTAACTGAAATTCTAGCGCTGCACTTCAGTTTGTGAAGTCAACCATTTGATCTGCTTTTTACAATTTATCAACCTTTGGCAAGTTATTTAAAGCCAGAAAAAATTTTTAGATTGAAAAGAATTTAGAGGTGGAAAAAGCATAAAATGTTTTAGCGATTTTAGTCTTACTAATTAACACATATCTGGGGATAGAATCATGTGTTTCCCCAAAAGTATTTGCACATAAGCAAATGACAAATCCAACAGGAATTTGGCTCTTCAATTAACAATTCTGAGCCATTATTCATTACATTCCATCCCTCAAACACACAAGCACCTGGTATTCTGAAGTGGTCACATATCTAGGTAGTGACCAGGCTTGCATATGTTGTATTATTCATTTTATGATAATGTTTTTTGTGTTCAGTCTTAATTTTATGATGGTTTTAATGTCTGCAATTTAACTGCTTTTATAAAGATCAATCCATATGTAAGTATTAGTCATTTTTGGCAGCTATGATGCTAATTAACATTAACAGGTCATAATATGTATGCATGCATGTTCCAAAGTGACGGCCAGAGAAAAATCACAAGGTTCCCCCATTTTTTTGTATAGAGAACCACAATACTTCAATAAAGAATTGGAGTAGATAAACTAAACTATCGCTCGGTTCACACTCCACCCTCATCTATTGAATAGGTGAAGAGGCTCATCCCTTGTTCCCTGTTTAGGATGTGCTTTCCGGCTTTCTCTTTTCCAATCTTTTCACTCTTACGTAGCTCCCTGCACATCAGTGGTGTTACCGCCTTGCTTGGGGTGATATGATTAAAAAAAAAAAAAAAAAAAAAATGGGCTCTGTGAAGTAAACCTCAAAGGTTATTTATGGTTATCAAAGTTCATCAAAAATGCATAGAACCCCACCTCATTTCAAGCCAAATTTATTTTTTTTCTTATTTCACCGGAAGCAAGATAATACAGCCACTAAGACAAGTAGTTACTGATAGAGAATATGAGAAAAATATACTATTAAGGAAAGAGGACAATAAAATAACAAGAATTAATATAAAAGATAATGACTGACATTGAATTTAAATTTTTGAAGTTAAAATAGTTTATTGAACCAACATATTGTGATTTACATGAAGTACAATATCCTGTTTTGACATCACAAATAAACATAAAAAGATCAGATTCCATTGCCAAGAAGATTATTTTTTAACACACTTGTTTTTTAAATGTTTTGTAAGGATAAAAAATATATATAAATAAATAAATAAATATATATATATATATATATAAATAAATATAAATAAATAAATAAATATAAATATAAATAAATATAAATAAATATATATATATATATATAAATAAATATAAA